>PVIC010059355.1:0-10133 GCA_004025085.1 Thryonomys swinderianus | reverse complement strand
TTATGTGCATGCTAGATCTATAAAATGCATGGGTAGCACTCACACTAGAAGCACTGTTCTGGTAAACACATTTGATTCAATTTTTATAACTGAAAAGGCTTAACTGGGTCACTAATGTTTTGAACCAAAGAAGGATATTTCATCGGCAGAACTCTGAATTTCTTAAACATTATCATTAATCCTCAGAACACATCTGTCATTGCAGGGAGGTCTGGGACTAAGTGTTCTTCTGCCAACAAAGACAAAATTCTTAGACACAGGGTCCAAATTATAGACTTAAACCTCGGAAAATCCTAAACTTCTAGCAGTAGCTGTACAGTCCTAACATGCAAGCCTTTAAGTCAAAGAAATCACTGGTTTCTGAAAGCATACCTGAATTTATCTTTGAGAGGAGAGATACTAGACACCTGAGAGGGATGAAATAAGTATTCTTACAATGAAATTTCATCCAGCTATTGAATAAAACCCAAAACTACGCACCACCGAAGTCTCAACAAATGTTAAAAAATATGAATTGGTGTGGAACTCTTGTGTGTTTTTAATTTGGAAAATTTTGTTTCACACTAGCAATTTACTTTTTTTTTTTTCTTTTTAGAGGAGAATGAGTATATTTGGTTTAGAGTTCATGGAAGTTTCAGTCCACATCAGCTGGCTCCAAGGCAGGGATGGAAAACAGGCACGACAGAGCAGAAACAACATGGCGTGCACCCGGCAGCAAGGGAAACAAAGACAAAGAAGCTCTCTCTACATCTTTCTCCTCCTTTTATCCCATCCAGGCTTTTAGGATGGGCATGGCCCTGAACCTCTCGCTCAGGCGTGGTGCTTTAGTAATCCCACTGCCTTAATATCAGCGGCATGTTCCAGATGCAACTATCCATGAAAAAGGAAGTCCTGCCTCATCTGCATGAGGTTTTGGGAGGGCATCTAAACACAAACCATTTATCTGTGTACATTTATCTGTACAGGTGTTCATCATTTATCTGGCCCGCCAATGTATGTGTACATTGTGATTGCTGAACAATGGGTATAGGTTTAACCTGTGAGTTTCACAAGTGTGTTGCAGATATAGAGACATGGAAACTGTACAGTGGATTTTGAGTAAAACTTAGCCTGTTATTACTATCTAGAGTTTATTAAAATTTTTTAAAAATCAGATCCACCCCCCCCCCAGGGCCAGAGATTTAGGTCAGTGGTTTTGGCGCCTGCCTCACAAGCGCAAGGTCCTGAGTTTGATCCCGGTGACCACAGACAATGTTGGGCGTGGTGACTCACGCCCACCAGCAATCAACACCACATACCACAGTGCCGGGCATGGTGGTTCACGCCTGTAATCCCAGCACTCGGGAAGCAGAGGCAGGAGGATTGCTGAGTTCGAGGTTTGCCTGGGCTACATAGTGAGCTGAGGGCCAGCTTGAACTACAAAGCGAGACCCTGTCTCAAAAAAAAAAAAAAAAAAGAAAAGAAAAGAAAACCAGATCCCCCCGAATTTAGGGTCCCAATTAAAAAATGGACATTTAAAATGAATAGACATTTCTCAGATGAAGTAAAACTAGCAAATATGAAAAAAATACTCAACATCACTTGCCATTTGAGAGATGCAGATGAAAACAACACTGAGATTCCACATTACCCCAGAAAGAATGGCTACTATCAAGAAATCAACCAACAGAAAATGCTGGTGGGGCTGGGAGGGAAAAGGAACCCTTCTCCGCTGTTGGTGCAAATGTAGACTGGTGCAACCACTGTGGAAATCAGGGAGGAGATTCCTTAAAAAAAAAAAAAAAACCAACTAGGATTAGAGGTCCAATTTGACCCTGCTATTCCCCTGCTAGGAATATACACAAAACAATTTAAAGAATCATATCATAGTAACATAGGTGCACCCATGTTCATAGCAGCTCAGTTTGTGATTACTAAATCTTGGAAACAACCCAAATGCCTATTAACTGGAGACTGCATAAAGATGGGGAGGGGGTATTAATAAAACAGAGTACTACTCAGCCAGCAAGAATGATAAATTAGAGACATTTATAGCTAAATGGACGCACCTTGAGGCTATACTCTTAAGTGAGATAGGACACACATGTGTAAACACCAGTTTCTCTGGTGTGAGAAACACCAAGAGTAAATAAGGACCAAAATGTATAATAGATCATGTAAAAATAGGAAGTAAAGGCCCAAAAAGGTAGGGAAAAGAGGGGTGGGGAATGGAAAGAAAGGAAAAAAAATATGAGGAAACAAAGTTTATATATATAGATATAGATATAGATATAGATATAGATATAGATATAGATATAGATACACACACATATAGTCATATATGTGTATATATATATAGTTTATATATATGTATAGTTTATATATGTGTGTATACACACATATATATACACACACATATATACATATATATATATATATATATATATATATATATATATATATATATATGAAAATATGGGATGATGGAAGGAGGGATAATGGAGAAAGAACAAGAGCCAAGATACATCCCAGACAGATACAAATCTCCAAAATGAATGTGATTATAATATATATCTAAAATGTACCAATGAAAATTTGAGAGAAAAAACAAATTTAGCCTTGTCTTGTGGCTAAAGAAGGTTGCCTATACGATTAGGTAAACAGCACAGACGTCTCAAGAATGTCTTTGCCCTAGGACCCAGAGCAAGATTTTTTCAATTCATTTCTTGCTATCTTTCTCCAGAGACCTCCTCTTTTGCAGGCTGAGAAGTTCTTCAACCACTTCCAATCTGCCCTTTGATATTTTTCTCATCATTCTCTTTGAAAGAGCTCCAAGAAGAACCTGATAACTAAATTTACCTGCTACCATTCAACATGAATCATGAAAAAAAATCACGTTCATGAACCAAGATGGGTGCACACACACACACGTGGTAAAACTGAACTTTAAAGAGATTAATTCTTTTGTAAAAATTACACAACTACAATACTAACTGGAAAAGTTGGGATTTAAATTCAAGTTTCTGGCTAAATCAAATTTATAACCATATTCTTTTAATAGTAGTGAAGATGGAACCCAACCCCTTATCAGTGAGCTACATCCATAGCCCCTTTGTATAATTTTTGAGACAAGTTCTCATTAAGTTGCAAAATTTCCCAGGTTGGGCTACAGCTTATAATCCTCCTGCCTCAGCCTTCCACAGTGTTTGGATTACAGTAATGTGCCACAGAAGTCAGTGAAATTTCAACTCTGAAGCCTGTTACTCAAAGTGGCAAGAGTATTTAACACATGCAGCATATAATCTGAATCAATAGCATTATATTGCATTCAATTATATCAGGATACAAAATTATAACAGTCATAATAGTGTGCTGTATAATTACACTGTTAACATGTTATCTAATTATAAATAGGAACTTACTACTCCACTGGCATAAATATGCACCCCAATTTTCTTTGCTTATTTCTTGTCCTCAGAATCTTGGAGTCGCACGAGCTTCTGTTCTGGACCCACTTAGCATCTTTTTCTTTTCTGTTTCCCTCTTTCGTTCTCAGGGATTCAAAAACCATTTTTTCCAGTGTCCTCCAGTTGGGTAAAGCTGGTTAGCATCTGTAGATCTGAATGCTTTCCAGGAGTCTCTCTCCAATAACTCCTCAAGTAGCTCAAAAGCAACATGCAAACTTTTACGCACTCTTCCCTATATACCTGTTTCAAATCCTGTCACCTCAGCTTGACAAATGATCCTCCTATTAATCTGTTTTTGATATCATAATCCTGGAGACCTGGCATTCTTCTTGTTCCTAATATGTGGTCTATCACCAAGTCTTGTTAATTGTACCTTTATATATACTTCTGATCTTTTTACCCTATCTCCTTTACTATTATCTTAGGTGAAGCCACTTTTACTTCTTAGCTGGAGTATTGAAATAATCTCAGAAGCAGCCTCTTATTAACTGTTGTTTCCTCTAGCCCAATCTTCCTCCCTGGTCAAAGGCAAATATTTATAAAACTTAAATTCCTTCTTGTTATCCCCTTACTTTAGGTTACTCAATGTCTTCCTGTAACTTAGTAAGTCCAAACTCTACCATCACATATAAGCCCCTGTACAACCAAGCCTTTGCTTCTCCAGCCCCAGATTTGGCTGCTGTTGTGCTAACACATGATACAGCCACATCAGTCTTCAACCAAGAAAAACTGTCCATAGCATTTTGTCTGCCTGGGATGCTCTCCCTGTACCCTACCTCATGCTAGTCCTAACACATCATCAAAATCTCATCATAGATTTTATTCTTTCAGACTTTTTCTCTGATCCTTTGATCTAGATTTGATCTACCTACTACACTTCATTGTAACATTTGACATCTTGTACTTATGTTTTTAGTTCTTTCTCAGTGAACTAGTCAGTGATTGGTATTCTTCAGATGGTAAGGATGAGATCACTGTGAGCTAAAGAACACTATGGCTGAAGGGCTTAGTAAGTTCCAACACAGTACACTTTAATTGGGTCAGTTATCAATTAATGAGAAGACAGCCTTCTTTTCCTGTTAGACATGAGGATCCCAAATGGCCATAGCAGTTTTCAACTCAGGACCATGGGATTAATGCCAGGAACCATTCCTTTTATAAGTGTTTCTCTCTCAGAACGTATAATCTCTCAACCAGTAGACCTCCATATCTGAAACTTAAAATGACCTCCTTTGAATGCAACTCATAGAGTGTTAATATACAAAGACACCGTCACTTCTGTGCCTCAATTCCCAATTGAATGTGCTACTTCACTTTTAAGTTTATTTATTTATTTATTTATTTATTTAAGTTATCTCTACTTCTTATTTCCCTGATCTAATCACCACAGTGGAATCCACATAGCAGCCTGCATGATGTCCTGTGGAGTGAGAGAACTAGGTTATTTCCGAAAGATCCAACTATTAAACTAATGGAAGATTTCTTGCAATTTCAGATTAATAAGTCTATACGGGATTTTTGCAACTCCATGTAAATTTTAGTACCATATTTTCCATTTGTGGAAACAAGAAAAGAGCCACTGAGATTTTTACAGGAATTGATTTTGTAGGTTTCTTTGTAGTTTTAACAATACTGAGTCTACTAATCTCTAAAGAATGGCTTCTCATATATTAAAGACTTCTCTGTTTCAGTAATGTTTATAGTTTTCAGTATACACATCTTATACCACCATGAATAAATTTATTCCCATTTTATTCTTTTTGATCCTATTGTAAATTGATTGGTTTTCATGAGTTAAATTGTTTGGATTGTTCACTAGTACTGTATCAAAATACAACTGTGTGTGTGTGTGTGTGTGTGTGTGTGTGTGTGATCCTGTATTATGATGTTTTGCAAAATTGTTCATTAGTTCTAACAGTTCTTTTATGGGTTCTCTGTGATTTTCTGTGTATAGACTCATATCATTTGTAAATAGAAATATATTTGTCTATTTTCTGTCCATTTTGCTGGTATTTTTATTTTATTTTTATTTCTTTGTCTTACTTCCAATTGTTCAACTGCAATTGCTAGAACTTCTAGTATGAATAGCAATAGTGAAACTAAGCATTCTTGTCTTGCAGTTTTTGAGTATATAGGTCTTGCACAAATTTTATTAAATGATCTTAGATTCTTGTAATGTAAATTATATTTTAATTCTCATTTCCTATTTTTGTTATCACTATATTAAAATGCACATTTTTCTTTACTTTCTTACAATGCTTTTTTTCTTCTAGTTTACACACCAAAAGAATGATATCATCATAAAGGAAACTGGGAGATGTTTCTATTTTTTGAAAGAGAATAAGATTGATTTTACTTCTTTGCCAAAATGTTTGATAGGCTTTCCCTTACAGTCATCTAAGTTGTAAGATTTTTGTGAAAAATATTTTAACTGTGAATGCTGAAGTTACCTTGAAGTTTCATGGTTGCTATGGCTGTGCACTTTCCTACCACAGCCAAAGAAACACATATGGTATTTTTTTTTCATCTCTCTCCTACATATTTCAGAAATGCTCCTCACATGAGAATAAAAATGAAAGCATAGAGAGGAGATGACTCTGAGAGAATAGTATATTGAGAAACAAAAGTGTCGGGGGCTTTGCAGCTGACCTTGGGCCTTTGGGATGTTGGGAGCTTCCTGCTAAACCTTGAGTTTACTGTGTCCCGTGTGTTAGACAGGCACATGGGGTGTGTGCCGCCTCAGAGCCAAACCAAAGCTACTGAGTCAGGGTCTTCAGCTGAACCTCTGAATAGCGTGCAAGGCTTGGCCTTAGACATCTCTAGTCTCAGCTCCAGACCTTCAGCTGAGACATTAGAGAAATAGCCTGGGAAGCTCCGTGTCCTTGATGACTAATTGCAACATGGCTGCCAGTCTTGAGAATGTCTTACTTTCCACATTCTCCACATAACACAGAGTTTGGCCTCTCTGAACCGCCCCTAACACACCCCGTTGAGACTGTATACAGGAGACAAGCTGAGCAGGGCTGGTGTCACAGTTTTTCCATCAGAGGGATGAGTCCCACCGGCCCCTTCTCTTTACAGGTGCCTGTGTGTTTTTTCTCCATCTCCCATCACCTCCCCTCAGGTGGTCAAGCAGCACAAAAGCCTCTGTTTCTACTCTCAATCTACTGATTTTTCTACAGGATCCAAATAAGTCATGGGACCACCTGTTTCGGAAGCCTCCAGACCTTCCTCAGTTGGAGGACTTGCTAGGACTCACACAACTCAGAAAACTTGTTACATTCACTGCACTATTTCTTACAGTGAAAGGCTACAAATTAAACTACCCAAGGAAAAACGTATGAGGAGGAGTCCAAGAAAAATCAGATACAAACTTCCCTTTACCACTTCTTCCCAGTGGGGTTATCTAGACAGTGCTTAATTCTCTCAGCAGCAAAATGTGACAACATGCAGGAAGTAAGTGTTGCCAACCAGGAAAACTCACCCAAGCCTCGTTGTCTAGAGAACCTAGTGAAAAATGAGTCACAGACTGATGCAACATCTGCTTACCTAACTTCAGCTACCCAGATTACAGTCCCCAGAAGTAAACTGGTATCAAATGGTTCAAATATTCAGGCATACCTAAAGAGATACTCGCTCAAAATCGTACTGTTGGTATAAACCTCATGGCATGAACCAAGGCCTCAGACAATCAAATACCGTTATTAGGGAAGCTGCTCCCAGACCCGAGAGACCAAATCCTTGGAGCCAGACTAAAGGTCTGTGGGAAGGCTCAAGGATTCCAGGACTCCCGGACTCCAGGACTCCAGGCCTGAGGCTGAACCCTTTCCTGACCACCTCCCTAAGTTTCAACTTTCTTACCTCTAAAAGGAGACCAACTATAAATAACGAAGTGAATTGTACATATAGAAGTGCCTAACATAGGAATGATAAGGAATCAATATTTACGTGGTAGAATTTTTTAAGAAGTAAAAGAATATAGCCTTTCCAACAACAAACTATGTGTGTGGTTGGACTTGGTGAGTATGAGTTAATCCATACCACACAGTATCATCTGTTCAACGCAGTTATGTAGATATACATGATTAGAGCTTAAAGAAATCACTCCTAATGGTATGCCATTTGCTTTCTCCAGCAGAATTTCATTTTTCAGTGTAGAATCACACACTTTCAGGTGCTCTGGACAGGGTACTTAGCTATTGAAGCACAAATCAGACTGAAAAGCAGAACAAGGTTTGCTTGCTGGCCACAAGCTACATCTATACTGGGACTTTTTTTTTTCTTTCATGGTTTGTAAGAGCTGATTTCAGCCCTGACAATATCACAGAGAAAGAACAATATTACAGAAAGAACAATACCTTCTATAACAGGATTAGTCAGATTTTATGGGGGAGCTGTGGGCATTCTAAATATTTAGCATTCACGGGCCAGAGATTTAGCTCAGTGGTTCCAGTGCCTGCTTCACAAGTGCAAGGTCCTGAATTCAATCCCAGTAACCACATACAACAATGCTGGGCATGGTAACTCACACCCACCAGCAATCAGTACCACATACCACAGTGCCAGGCGTGGTGGCTCACACCTATAATCCCAGCACTCGGGAGGCAGAGACAGGAGGATTGCTGAGTTCAAGGTTTGCCTGGGCTACATAGTGAGCTCAGGGCCAGCCTGAACTACAAAGCAAGACCCTGTCTCAAAAAAAAAAAAAATTAGCACTCACAGTGGATATTCCCTTTTAAAATTCCATAAGAATATTCTATGCCCACCAATCAACTTCTAAAGAGCTACAGAGCAAAGGTGTCACTCAGCTCTTCTGCTATTTATTTTAGAATTAAAGCCATTAGCTCTGGATATTAGATCCTCACAGGAGTTGGGAAGGATTACCTCTAATCATAGACAATATAAATTACCATGTGTGCTGATGACATTTTAATGTTCATAACAAATCCAGATAAATCTTGGTCGGCTTTGTTGGATTTACCAGATTAATTTCTGTAATCGTCAGCATATAAAATTAACTCTGAAAATCTGGTCGAATGCTAATAAATAACTCTTACCTCAAGCAATTGATCACTTACCTGCCTTTCCCTCAGAAACTACTCCAGGGTACAATTTAAAGTCAAGAACTGTGCAATCTTAACAGAACCACAAATATTGAACATAAAACCAAGTGAAGGTTTACCAACATCAATTTCTCTGCAGATCATATTTGCCTGAACTTCATGTCTTTTGCCTATATATCCTCCTTTCCTTTCCTTTCCTTTCTCATACAGGATCTGCTACTCCAGGCTTCTCTTAACTGAACACCATCCATCTTCTCAAAATATTTGTCTTTGTAGGGCAGGTCATGAGCTGTGGAGTAGCAATTTTTATAAGCTTCCCCATATCAAGGATACAGCTGTGAGTGTAACACATCAAAGGGCAAAAAACGATGGAAATAAGGAAAGACTCATATTTCTGTCACCAGAAGACTTTTTTCTGTTTCCTTGACTTCTAAGCTAACTACTCAGGAGCTAAAAATATCAGTCTGTCCCAGTTTCCCAGTTCTTTCCATTTCTCTGCAACCCAGTCCACTCTTTGAGGACACTGAGCCAGGAGAGTTTCTAAAACACAGAAAAGCAACCATCAAGGTTTGCTTTGTAAAATTATATTTAAAAGTCCCCAGCTAACATAGGTCCTTGCCTTAGAGATAATGAAAATTATCACTAAAGTGACAATAAGGCTGCAGGAAATGACTGTCTCTGCTTGGGACAGTCTATCGTGTGGAGCTCTAATGGAACCCAAGGTGACCCTAGGTTTTAGGGAGTAGAAATTTCTCAGCGCTAGCTGAATGTCCCTGTAAATATCTTATCTTGGTGACCAAAGTCTCAATGAGGCACAATATGAATTAGGCAAGTTTAGAGCTCACAAATCTTTTTTCTTTTTAGCTAATGTGTCCTAAATGATTCATACACCTATAGCTTGTTATTTGACAAATGAAGGGCAGGCTTTGTCGCACTGTTTGTTACCTAGTGGATATTTGTAGGCCCAAAAGCCTACTTGTACTCTCCTGGCTGCCTTAGAAGTAAATACAAATTATGATTAATGACCAACAGGTTAAGGGCCCACGAATTTTTCTATCTTTTGTTCCTTGGATGGTTTCTCACCATAGCACTATAGTTAACATTATTATTATTTTTTTTGAGAGGGAGAGAGATCTCGCTTTGTAGTTCAGGCTGGCCCTGAGCTCACTATGTAGCCCAGGCAAGCCTTGAACTTAGCGATCCTCCTGCCTCTACCTCCCAAGTGCTGGAATGACAGGAGTGAGCCACCATGGCCGTCACTGTGGTGTGTGGTACTGATTGCTGGTGGGCATGAGTCACCGTGCCAAGTATTATTGTATGTGATTACCAGGGATCAAACTCAGGACCTTGCACTTGCTAGGCAGGTGCTGGAACCACTGAGCTAAATCTCCAGCCCAACATTATTAATTGACTCTGAACTCACTATCTTTCTTCATTGGATGCAGAATCAAGGTCCAGCCCTGTTGCAGTATCCCCGAGACTGCACTGCAAATTGGAATGTTTAAGGGGCTACAGACTGGATATTATGGCCAGATGATGTCCCCTTACAAACACTATCCTTTCTGCTTCCTCTTCATGCTTCCTGCCTAGGGCCATCGGGACCAATCAATTCTCAACCCAAGTG
>PVIC010059354.1:0-10142 GCA_004025085.1 Thryonomys swinderianus | reverse complement strand
CCAGAACCACTGAGCTAAATCTCCAGCCCTGTACCTTTTTGCTTTTTAACAATATCTAGCCTGACCTTTATTCCATGCCAAGAAAAATCAGTGTCACCTCCCATTACCTCACATACCCACACCGTCTTCCTCTAGCTCTGTCAAAACAAATGTGCTCATAGAAGTGAAAATGCCACTTCCAGTGAAATGAACCACTCACAACAACGAGGAAGCAGATTGCACTCAAAATTAATGAAGAAAAACAATCAATCATCTTGCACACTAGTATTCTGCAGAATATATTGGTTTTAAGTATGTGTTTTAGGCATAGAGTTCTCTAGAGGCCTGAAGGTATAATTTGACAAATGACTAATACATAGTGGTAGTTGAAGTCATGGATTATATAGTTAAAATAGATATTAAAAGAAAAAGACATGGCATTAAAAGAAAAAGTCAGTATGGATTGCTAGGAAATAAACTTTGAATAGGTAAAGATTTTATACTCTTCTTATGATGATCTCTCTCTGTGTTGTTGTTGCTGTTTTTGTTGTTTTTAATCAGGGCCAACTCCTAAAGTCAAAAGGTCTGTTTCTAGAACAATAAACTCACATACAAATTATACTGATCTCTTGGATTACTTACATATATAAAAAGTATGGCATATTTATACAAAATTATTGAGAAGCAAAGGCAAGCCATCATAAATATGGGAAGAGGTAAGCGTTAAGTATTTGTTAAAAGCCCTGGAGGACATAATTATATTTAATACACATGAATTTATGGGTCTTTTTGTATGTTTTGTGAATACTACACACTCGTGTATGTTCATGATTACACCATTCTGTTCTCATGTGAACATAGTGAATTGCCTTAACCCTTAGTAAAACTCATAAATATGAAGTTGAAATTACTTAGACATCAATTTACATATGAGGAAACAATAAGATGAAGCAATATATCTAAACTCACACAGTATGTTTAATCTCTTTGCTTCCTCAATTCCCATGGCATTTTCTTCTTGATGCCAAGAATGACTTTGGTGGGTTTTTTTTCCCAGGGGAAGGTCACATCTGCCTGTGATTTGCATGTTTCTCTTCCCTGGAGAGTTGCTGGTTTTATAGTCCTACATCTTTGATAACAAATACCAAAAGTTAGACAGCAACCCCTGCCCTTGGTTGAGCATTAAGTGTGCCAGGCCATGTACTGAGCACTTGAATTTCAACACCTCTTTTCATCTTTGTAGTGATCTTATATGTTAAGTATCGCTATTCTACAAATGAGAATGATGAAGCTGACACAATATATTGGTGATGAATATAAAGATTTAAACCGAAGTCCATCTGAGTGCTTTTTCTGTGCTTCTTATATTATCAGATTCTCTTACCAGCATCCAAGAGGAGACACGATTAAACAACAGTCACCTACATTTTGATCTTGGAGGAAATAATCAACAGAAACCAGGAACCCACAGCTTCATGGCTGTTCTCAGCAGTGTGATCATGCTTTTCCAGGAGTAATTAATACATTCAGGACAGGAAACACTTTAATAAAGAGGCTCATGAAAAATCACGGCACCTATTTTGCCAGAGCAAATTTCAATGGCCTTCTTCATCAACTTGATAGATGAAATCAAATATCCTGTCACAAGTTTCTAATAATCTATAAAAAGACTATATCAAAATGGGAACTGGCTCATTGAAATGACATATTCCTAACTTGTATGTTAGAAATAGTCTATCAAGAGTTTTGCCTCAAATTCTGAAACCCCAGAACTTTAGG
Organism: Thryonomys swinderianus; assembly: GCA_004025085.1. Taxonomy (NCBI): domain Eukaryota; kingdom Metazoa; phylum Chordata; class Mammalia; order Rodentia; family Thryonomyidae; genus Thryonomys; species Thryonomys swinderianus. Next base: position 8,384 of record PVIC010059354.1, on the reverse strand, counting down.
AAACATTATTCAGAAATTTATTGAGAACAGTTTGCAGGCAATAACATTCGATATTTTGAGCTCAATAACTTCTTTCACACATCTTGATTTCCAGAATTGTTGAGAAATAGATTTCATTTTAATAAACATTAGGTCTCAATTTTACACTAAACCTGGAAAGTAATGATAAATAAGCAAGGTCACATGAAAAGGTTATTTTGGTTTGGGTACAAGTTACAAATTTTAATTTACTGATATTCAAACTATTTCCTAGAATGTGGCCAGGGAAAGGATGGTGTTTTCTCCTCGATCCTTCCGCTGAAGTTCAGGAGTCCGAGGCCCACAGAGAACACCATGATAATGGATATCCAGGTTCCATCTCTCCTTGGCTTCAACTCTTCAGTCGTTACCTGTGACTTTCAGAATAAAGTCCACTCTTAAATGTGGACTTTACACTCTTTCTCATTGTCTCTTTTTTGTTTTTGTTTGGTAGTTGTTGTTGTCATTGTTGTTTTAGCTACTTCACACATTCTACTCTCCAGTCATAACCAACATTTTTTCCTTAACAAACTCTTTCCCCCAATACATCCTGTTTTTACGCTGTCCCCTCTTGCTGGAACATCCCCTGCTGTATTGATCTCCCACCTTTGCTTGTTCTCTCCATTATTCCTGGCTACAGAGGTTCCACTCAGTCCTCTAGTTCTCACTTGGGCATCTTTTTCTAGAGGAGCTCTTACTTCGTTCCTCCAGTCAGGGTTAAGTCCTGCCTACAACACCCTCATCTCCCTCTGTACTTCTTATGTTGTTTGCTAGGTGTTCACTTTTTCTAGTTAGACTGTATGTTCCGCAGTGGCAAAAACATGTTGGCAATGAGTGAATATTTGTTGAATGTCCATTCCATGTTAGACATTTAGATACTGTGGGAAACTAGACATAAAAGACCACAAGTCTGCCTTGCCTGACATTACATCATAGCATAAAGCCCAAGTTTTTTCTCTCAGATAATGTGAGTTTATGACAGAGAATTTGTACAGGGATCTCACTGACCTTTTCATTGTATGCATATACATGAGGCAGGACAATTTCTAGATAATAAACTACTGGTATCCCGGAAGGGGATCAGACTGGCCCAGAGGGTAATCATTACAGACTCCCTTTATCTGGGCCAGATTAGGCAGTGAAATACTTCAGTGCAATATTGGAGCACGATGGTATATGTCAAGTTCATGCTAGCAACAAAAAGGAAATTATTCTTGACCTTCTGAAGCTAGCAAGTTTCCAAATTCTTAGAGCAGTATCCCTGCTAGTTGCCATGATACTTCTTTTGCATTGATAATGGTAGCTTTTGCTAACACCTAACATAAGATTCCTTTCCTGTGTGGTAACTAATGTACTTAACGGAATTGCTGATATATGATATACATACCAGTCACAGAGATAAGAAGTGAAGCAGCCTGAGAATTTCAACTTCACGAGGCTGCCACTTCCTCCCCAAATTTAAGTTTTGCTGAGTGTTCAAAATTTAGACTCCATCTCCCCTCTGACCTAATCACACTAAAAATACAATAGCAGCCTCCTTTAATTAGTCAGATACATTGGCATGTGCATTCAGGTCACTAGTAAGAATGAAATGAGATAATAAATCGATCTCTTAGCATTCCAAACTTGAAAGCCCCTTCTCATCCCAGTATAATTTGTGCTGCTATATCAATTCAGAAAATTTTTGATTTGTTATGGATAAACTGGGGGTCAGGAAAGTTACTGCCATCCACATGATTACCTCTTTAACTTTCTTGTGTAATGAACACAGTTCATAAATGTAAGCATCTTTACTTACTAAAAAGTTTATATTATGTTACATCTTTCTCCCAATCTAAGGCCGATTGGGAAAATGGAAGAGGTTGAGAGGGTCAGAGAAAAGGTGAAATGCAAAACAGTAACACCAGATGTTTGGAATGAGAGCAAATGAACCACCATCACTTCAGTGGTGGTGAGGGAACACTATAAGTCTTGAGTGTGCAAGAGATAAATGCATGATTACTTAAGTGGAATTTTGGACTTCTGAATGTGCATGTTTACTTTTCTCTCAAATATTTTGAAAACAATAATGGAGGGGAAAACGGTATCAATAGTACAACTAAGTAAAGGACCAGTTCCTGGTGGAAGAGAGCACAGGCAGTGAATGTCTACTGCTCAGAAGGGGAGAAGCATGAGAGATGCTGAGTCAGCTCACTGTGCAGAGTCCGCCCAGAGCTCAGGGCTCAGGGCCCCTGGGTACGAGGGCAGGCAGTTCCCTAGGAAAGCCTCTATCTGAATAAAAGGGATAAATTACTCCAGTCCAAACATTAAATAGAGGTCCTTCCTAGGTATTTATTAACTCTAGGAAAAGCCAAACAGTATATGGGAAAGAAAGTTAGAACAGCAATGGATATTATTTATGTAATCCTAACATATTAATACGGCTGTTTAGCCAAAATGTGTAGAACTCGTTGAGACACTGAACAAAAGGCATGTTGTGGTGTGGTAATGGTGAGGGAGTTCTGAGGATATATTTTTCACTTACTGTATTATCATGTCAATAAATTGTAACCAAAATTGATATAGCAAGAAATAACAGGGCCAGAGATTTAGCTCAGTGGTTCTGGTGCCTGCCTTGTAAGCCCAAGGCCCTGAGTTCGATCCCAGTAACCACATACAATGCTGGGCGTGGTGACTCACGCCCACCAGCAATCAATACCACATACCACAGTGCCAGGCGTGGTGGCTCACGCCTGTAATCCCAGCACTCAGGAGGCAGAGGCAGGAGGATTGCTGAGTTCGAGGCTTGCCTGGGATACATAGTGAGCTGAGGGCCAGCTTGAACTACAAAGCGAGACCCTGTCTCAAAAAAATAAATAAATAAATAACAAAATGGATCAAAGAGCTAAATGTAATATCTGAAACTAGAAAATATTACAAGAAAACACATGGTTAACACTTCAAAACATTGGTACAAGCAATTATTTTCTGAAAATGACCTCAAATGTACAGAAAAGAGCAAAAATTGTCAAACATTACATCAAACTAAAAAGCTTCTGCACATCAAAGTAAATATTCAACCTAGTGAAGAGACAGAATATGAAAACATATTTGCTAACTATTCATTTGACAGATGGTTAATATCAAAATATATGACATTAAAAAACTTAATGACAGCTGATTGAATTGACAAGTGAGCAAATGATCCAAGCACACAATTCTTGAAAAAAATATATAGATGGTTAATAAATCTATTAAAATGCTCAATAAAATAAGCTATCAGGAAAAGCCAAATTAAAACTACAAAGATGGGTTATGTCAACCCAGTTATGCTGATAACCAGTCCTGACAAGGATGCAGAGGAAAAGGAGCTCATGAATACATGGTGGGACCATAAATCAGTATAGCATTATGGAGAAAAGTAAGGAGGTTCCTTATAAAACCAAAAAATTAAATACCATGTGATCCAGCTTTCCATTTCCAAGTATAAAGCCAAAGGAAATTAGATCAGCCTACACAAAAGATACCTGTGTGGCCAAGTTTATTTCAGCATCTTCACAATAGCTAGGATATGGAATCACCTAGGTGTCCATCAACAGCTGGAGAAAGATATGATACATTAGTACACAGTGGAGGAAAGTCCATAAAAGAATGAAATCTCTTTAATTTGAAGCAAAATGGATGGAATTGAAGGACATTATGTTAAATGAAATAAACCAGCCACCGAAAGACAAGTGTCATATATTCTCTCTAAAATGTGGAAGCTGAAAAAAGTCAACCCAAAAGTAGGACAGTAATTAGTAGAGACTGGGAGGGATGTGGGTGTGGAGAAAGGTGGGACAGGTGTGATTGTACTTTATTAGTGCACACTGCATTCATGTCTGGGAATACCACACTGAACTCATTGTGTATAATTAATGTGTGTTAATAGACAAATAACAAGTGTAAATATAAATTGGGAATATTATTTATAAATATGGAAGAAATAACAGAGAAAATAAAACCATGACTGTTGAAAGACATTGTACCTGGGGCATGAAGCTAGGATTTGGGTTAGAAAGCAAGACTGCACATCACAGGTTGTGGCAGGAAACATTTTGCTATCCTAGTAAACTATATGGATATATTATTTGAATAAAATGAAATGAAAATAAATGTAAAAAGAGAGGTCAGAATCTTGGGTTGCTGCAATCAGAGATATTTGCTTAAAAGGAAATTTGATTACGTAAAACACAGGTCACCGAGGGTCATAGTTTGTCATTTGCAAACCTTAGTACCAGAGGGTCCTCTAGAAGAACCGTTTCTGTCTCATTCTTGTCTATATTCCTAGTACCTAGGAGAGTACTTGGTGACCAAAGGGGTCTTAGAATTAATTGTTGAAGAGTACGTGCAGAGATTATAAAAATCTTAATTAATACATGCTGCTGATTACATTGGAGTTGGTGAGGAGGAAGGACGTTTTAAGGAACACTCAGCTTGCAAAAGGCCAAATATAACTGAGAATGATGCCAAATTTCTCCTTTTTAAGGATTCAAAACCAGGATAAAACTGACGTCAAACCACTCATGAAGAAAAATAAGAAAAAATAAGTTTAAGGTGTTATTTCTATCAATTTAATTTACTTTCTATCAATTTAATTTACACTTTATGTATATAAAAAGTGATGCTTGTAAACCAAGAGAGAATTTCCTAGCCTATACATCTTATTTATTTGTTTGTTTGTTTATTGAGACAGGGTCTCACTTTGTAGTTCAGCCTGGCCCTAAACTCACTATGTAGCCCAGGAAAACCTCAAATTCACAGCAGTCCTCCTGCCTCTGCCTCTCAGAGTGCTGGGATTACAGGTTTAAACCACCACACCCACCATTGTGGTGTGTGGTACTGATTGCCTGTGGGCGTGAGTCACCATGCCCAGTATTGTTGTATGTGGTTATCAGGAATCAAATTTAGGAACTAGTGCTTTCAAGGCAAAGCTGGAACCACTGAGCTAAAACCCCGGCCCTCTTATTGAAATTTTAACATATAAAAGAGGTTTTCTCGTACAACTTATTTGGATGGTCAAGAAAATATGCAAATGACCATGTCACAAATAACACAGCCATCTAAGTAGGAAAAACTGAGTAATTTGAACAGCAGAAATGTATTGTTCTGGAAGCTAGACATCCACAATCAAGGTGTCCATGAAGAAAAATCTGTTCTGCTCCATGCCCCTACTTTCTAGTGATCTGATAGCCATCTCTGGCATGCCTTGGCTTGTAAATACATCATCCCAGTCTTTGCTTTGATACTCACAGAATATTCTCCATGTGTGGATAATGCATACAAGTCTTGCAGAGTTTATTGGATTAGGAACCTTCTCTTGGCTTGTATGACTTCATGCTAACTAATTACATCTGCAATAACCATACTTTCATTATACTGAGGCATGGGCATTAGGAGTTCTATATATAAGTTTTGGAGAGATAAAATTCAACCTATACTAGAGCAATGGTTTTCTTTCATATAAATTGTTTAAAGCAATAATCTTCAGTCTTTCTCTGAAAACTTGTACCCTAGAATTTTGATACTTTTAATTCTCTCCTATAAAAAGGTAGCGTTGGCAGGAAGTATGGTAGTTGGATACATGAATGTGACTCATTCTGACAGTTAGACAGCATTCAACCCAGAAGATGATGAATGTCTTTGGAAACCAGAATGAAGAGAGCAAAGGCCTTTAATCTGGATGCAAGCACTAAAAGTTGGGCAAGGGAATGTGAAATTTGTTATTAAGTAAACTGGAAAAGGAAGAGAATCCATCAGTACAGAATCTAAGTAGAGATCTCATCAAAGAAGAGGGCCTACAACTGATACATGAGATAAAACTGAAAGGTTAGAGCACTTATGGAACAATGAGAATAATGCACAACTGTGAGTCTGTACTTGTGTTATTGTCCGTTACGTACTCTCTGTGGCATGAGATGAGATGTAGGCAGATTTACAAGACTAAAGTCAAGAGGCATAAGAGTTTTGTTATCCTAGTATAAGATTTATGACTTTTGGGCCAGAGATTTAGCTCAGTGGTTCCAGCACCTGCCTTGCAAGTGCAAGGTCCCTGGTTCAATCCCTGGTGACCACATACAACAATACTGGGTGTGGTGACATGCCCACCAACAATCAGTACTACATACCACAAATGCCTGGTTTGGTGACTCATGCCTGTCATCCCAGCACTCAGGAGGCAGAGACAGGAGGATTGCTGAAATCGAGGCTTGCCTGGGCTACATAGTGATCGCAGGGCCAGCTTGAACTACAAAGTGAGACCCTGTCTCAAAAAAAAAAAAAAGATTTATGACTTTCATAACAATGTTATATATAAATTTAATTTAAAAACCTACATCTAATGGTAGTTATTTTTTTTTCTTTTTTTGCAATAATTCAGTGTAATTATAGAGCTTCTGGCTTATATTGCATATCAGGGCTAGTGTTCCATGGGTGAATCTCACTCTGCAAATTATGTAGGTATGCTAAAATATTATATAACTTCATCTTTTAATTTCATTGAATCTAACTCAGAATACTTACCTGCATGGGCTGCCATAAAAGACAATATTATTTATTGCTGGGCTGTTCTTTCAGCCTGTCCCTGAATACCCATGATGATCATATACACAATTCAGAAATCACACAAAGAGAAAATACTTGTAGATTTTCAGGTCTTTAAGACACAAGGAACCATGAACACTATCTCTCTTAAAGCTTGTTATAATCCTTAATATCTAAGATCTTTCTGTTTTCAATGTGCACAGGAAACTTTTTTAATGCTAAAGTCACCAGTCCTCAAGTCTCATTCTCTATATACTGTATAACTATCCATCCTTCCTCTGTTATGAAAGAGTGGGCCAACCGTTTGAAGCAATATTTAAAAACATATCATAAATCCCAATTCAGAAAAATCTAAACATTTTCTCATCCCCCAGTGGAAAGTTTTCTTTTGCTTTGTTTTACAGTATCTCCTCCTCCTTCTCTACCACCAAGATCCCTTGGCATCATTTAAAAAAGACTAGGCTTTCAAATATAAGCACAACAAACTAGAGAGTTTGTGTACAAGAAATCCTGTTCAGTGAAGAAACAAAAAGGTCTTATAAGACAAAGGAGCAAAAAGTTTCTAGTTACTCTGTAGAAATTGGAAAGGAAGCAGATATCACTAGAAAAAAGACAAACTAATATATCAGTGAAATGTAACTGCATCAATATCCAGCAGCCACTAAGATACTAATTTCAATACTTTAAAATGTTTTATTTCTTGCAATAAATTGGCAATGCACCCCACAATGGCATCCCTAAAACACTGCCAAGTTTCTACTGTATGATTTCAAAGCAATAAATTTAATAAATTATTGGAGTAATGAAAATGTCATCATTGAATTTAATCCTGAAGAGTGATTTTGTGAAAGAAATAGTTGCTGATTAAAGAAAAAATCACTTTTAAGTACCTGATATAATTGTGCATTACTTATTCATAAACTACTACATCCTTTGAATTGTAGGAAAAATCCTTTTTCTTATTTCTTGATTTTTACTTGGAATTTTCTTTGTCATTCACTAGTCTTCTGGTCAGTCTTCCAATGCTTGCCTTTCTTTCATCAGTACATTTAGACTTTGAGATTCATTCTTACAGCCATTCCTAGGACATGCAGTCCCAAGTGCTCAAGTCAGTCGTATGCACAGTGACAGAGAGGAATTAAGGGAAAAGAAACTACCTAATGGTGTTGAAGGCAAATAAGAGTGTTTTAACAATGGAATGGCGTCCTGGGTTGACAGAATGACAGGCGTTCTATCGGTAAATCATCAATATTCCCAAAGGTGGTCTAAAAGTTCGATGTAATCCTTGTCAAAATACAAACAGCTTCTTTTACAGAAATGAGCAAGCCAATCCTAAAATGTGTATGGAAGACTAGGGACATAGTTCCGTGGTAAAGTTGCTTGTTTGTTGTGCTACAGTTCAGGGCTCAATTTCCAGCACAACAGATAAACTGTATATAGAAAGAAAAGAAGAAATTCTCAATTGTTAATTCACTCTTGAGGACAAACACAAATGGAAGAATACTGAGAAGTTCCTTCATTCCTAAACTTATAACAAAGCTAACAAAATCAGGAAAATGTGACAACAGTATAAGAAGAGATTGATAAATTAATAAAATAGAATTGAGCATTCAGAAATAACCCCATACAACTTTGGCTAGCTGATTTTTGACACTGAATGAAAGAACAGTCTTTTCAACAAAGAGTCCTGGAGAAAAGAATGAAATTAGACCCCCTACTCTTACCACAAAGAAAAATTAAATCAATGTTAATCACATACCTACATATAAGAGTTAAAAACATAAATCTCTTACTATAAAACTTAA
>PVIC010059353.1:0-10141 GCA_004025085.1 Thryonomys swinderianus | reverse complement strand
CTGTAACCAATAAAAATATGCCTTAATCTTGTGTTTCAAAATGATCACAGTGATCTTTCTGTAGTCATCTCTACTTGTTTTAACTTGAATCAAGTAGCTTTACATATTTTTGTCATATTAAAAGAACTCTCCACACTATATTAAAGTCAAAGGTAACTAGTACAGTATGTTGTATTGAGAACTTCAATTTGAATAATATTTAAGAAAAAAGTTTTAGTGTTCAGTAATTGAAGCAGTTTCAACCACTGCACACACTTTAGCCACTAATCAACTTGCACATAACAGCAGCCAACTCTGTGCTCCTCTTACCTAAGGTGGTTGAGCAAAGGCTGAAGTCGCTCATCTGACTGCACAGCAGGCAAAGACCTGGCGGTTAACTGAAAGCAGAGAAGAAAGTCAGTAAAAGCACCAAAGTTCTAACACTGATCAAATAGGAATGCTAAATGCATCAGGGGCCAGGGACCTGGAAGGCAATACCTGAAATGTAAAGAAATGCCTCTCTGTTTTACAACATGAAATTACACAAAAGGCTGATAAACTGCATGATTGTATTGTACCAGTAAATCACTTCATAGTTCAGAAGAAAATCTAAGACAAGCAACAAACTAAAAGGTAGCTTTAGTATAAGGGTACTTTAGTATAAAGAATCTTATTTCTAATCTTCTCATTATTAATTAAAATTTCCTGAAAATGGGAGTCATTTAATTCATTAAACCTAACTTTAATGTTAGGCAAATAAAAATACATGTCATTTTTTAAACATATATTTTTTAAATTGACCAAAACACCATGAATGAAGTTATCTTAATTAAGCCATACCTAATAATGGGAATCTTTCCAATTTTATACAAAAACTAATACATTTCCATAGTTACTAATTCACAATACAGGAACAGAAGACAACATACTGTACTTTAAACATGATCAACAGTCTTTCAGTATCCATAAGAAATGTTAAGTCTAAGTGTTTCATGAATATAAAATATCATTGTATCTAGGTTACCAAGGTTTATAAATAAAACACTTTGCTACTTTAATACCCCCTGTATCTGTTAATGTAAAATCTCTCTATAAAATGTCATATCCATTGCTCAAGGCATTCACATCTCAGCATCAAAGATAGACTCCAAAATGAAAACGTTTCCTAGGTATTTCAGAAGTTAATTTCCTGACAAAAGAGAAGATGGACTGGGTTTTTTCATTTACAGATCTGTCAATTTACATAGCATGCTTTTTAATTAAACTCCATTTTATTTCTAAATAAAAGCAAATAGAAATATCTCCATAACATCAAAATATTTCCTAAATGGCTTCCAAATAGGAAATACTTCACTGACCTCCCCCATCTCAGTCCCAGCTTCTGTTCCCCCTCCCTAAACTTTAACACATCTCCACTCACTGCTGTCCTCTGCCCACCTTGATTCTCTCCTCATTTATTCTCCACCCAAGATCAGGGTGAGCTCTTCAGTGTGAAAGCTAACCTTACCTCCAATTAAAATCACCCCACAACTCCCTTAGGTTACTGGACTGACATTATTACAATGATCTCACTAAACATTTTCTTAAATTCTTTTTGGGCCACACTTGCTAAAACACTAGGCACAGAAGGAGCAGCTGATTATAGCACTGCCAAGCCCAGAGGACACCCCAGGAAGTTCTTCCCATCTCCAACCAAGCTCAAGTCTGAGTCTCACATGAGTGGCCTCTAAACCAGAGGGCTGTGCTCTGAACAGCAGGTTTCCCGAGGTCTTCCTTTCAACTTTTAAAATAACAAAAATTTTCAGAAATAGCACATTTCATCCTGTTAAGGAGATGAAATAATAAAGGTATTCCAAAGCTCCTTAGTTCACCTTTCATATACAAAACATAAATTTTAAGAGACTACCAGTTCTCCTGATAAGTGTAAAATTTCTCCACACCATTAGGTTGGCACCACTTGGTCCATCCCGAGTGGTACCCATTCCACTGATACTCATTGCCCATCCCACTGGGAAGGGCACAGCATCCCCAACACATCAACCTAAGAGATGCTGGCTAAATACTCATTAATAAATCTAACTTCAGCCCTGCCATTCTACTAATTAATGAATCTGAAATTATGCTTCTAGTTACATTTCATGAAGTTCTTCAAATTTCTGCTTTGAGTAAAATTAAATCTAAGTCAAAACTAAACTAAATCACAATTATCAGCCTTCCAAGAAACCATATATAACAACATTTTAACAACATATATATAAACAATTTTAACAACATATATAACCAATATAACAACATTTTCAGTGTTCAGAGATTTTAGCTTTTTCCCCCATAACTTGACATAAGAATCTGTCTAAATTCAGTAGATTTTGGTTTCCCAACTTGTTGTAGATTTCTTTTTCTTTTTGTAGAAAACACAACAGTATCATGTACTAGTGAACTACCAAAAACAAATGAAAAAGAAGAAAGAGTTGTCACAGTTGACATCGTTGAAGCCCACATGGGTTGAGTTAGAGCTACTCCAGGAGAAGAGTTATGGGTCAGATTCTCTGTCAACATTGTTGAGAGAGCAGGGTGAATGAACCAAGATGTCTTTTCATCGTTTAGAATGTATTTATACATTTCACTAACCAATACAAGGTATATCCTATTTTTAAACAAGTGAAACAGTGATTATTAAATAGTGTTTCTAGGATTTGTATCACTGAGTAAATCCTGACTTTTATCTATATTTGAGCATAATACTGCATTTGGCAACACCCAGTCCTCCAAACGCCAAAAAAATACTACATGTGCAAAGTAACCAGAGGCATAAAGTGTAGAGGTATGGTCCCACTCATCACGGGGCAAGAACCTAGGACCCTCTGGCCACAAGCAGCTGGGCTGGTGCTGAGGGCTTTGTCTGCACCCCAAGCACTTCTGTCTGCCTCAACCCTCACACCTCAGGTCAGGGGGAACTCTTCAGACTGACTTCACGCTGCCTCAAGGTCCTGAACATCAGCACTTGGCTCATGATGCCTCCTCGCTGAGGCATCTGCCCCCAGATCTGTGAGGCAGCACTCTCCGGGCCTACGCCACCATTCATGTTTACATTAAAACACATAAAAATGACAGAAAAACAATGCTCACTTGGGAAATACTGCCCAACTTCATTTTCTGGTGTTTTCACTTCTACCAGTTACCTGTGCTGCCTTACAACCTCAAGAAGAATGACGATACCATTAATAGAAAAGTTGTGTCTTAAAAGAAACCCAAGATAGGTGATACGCAGTTAGACCTTTTTTCCCATACACTATTGTTCTACTCAAATAATCCTCTTTCCTACCAATGATATTAGAGCAGTGGCAATCTATATATATTTACAAACAACAAAGACAAATTTAAATTTTTAAGTGAAAAATAGGAAACTTTTCAAAATACCTTTACACTACATTTATTTTACATAAGATCTGAGATGACTATAATGCACCTTAAAATTTCCCAAGAAATATGGGTAAAAATGAGAATTAACTTGTGTCATATATTGGTGCAAATTCCCCAACATTATGTGTGATTGTGAGATGTATATAAATTGTACCAATAATGAATTCAATTAAAAAAATTTCCCAAGAATGCCAACTCAAAATCTAGAATGCCAGCCCTTTCCTACCAATATTCATTCTAAAAGACACACAATTTCTAGACCAAGGAAATAATTTTTAGAAACCAAAAGGCAAACATTTTTTAAAACAGACTTCACAGTAACAAGTGATGCAGGTTGTTCAATAAAACTCATTTTTATTACCAGGACCAAGGCAGATGTCAAATAAAATTAACTTTTACAAGCAGCTGCTCTTTTAACTTCATTGATTTAAACAACAGAAAACGCTGTGTTTTTCTGAACTGTTTTCTTCCCAATTACACACCCCACACTGTGAGGTTCCACATTCCATTTCCTCAGTGTCATGCTATCTGTCCCTCAGCAGGCTGGGTGCAGCACCTCACTTATCGGACTGGCCTCAGAACTTTCTGGGCTTCACAGGGCTCCTGCACCTGCTACCTCACTTGGTCTTGACAAGAGAGATGGTCTCATTCGTACAACATTTCTGTACCTGGAAATTTCTCTACTAGGTGGCCACAAATGTGATTTTCAATATGTAAGCTCTAAAAACCAAACAATGACCTTGTCAAGCAAAACACACAGATTCCATTTAAGCTCTAAACATGCCAGGTAGTTTAATTTCCAAAAAATATTACAGCACAGAGTTAACAAGATATTTCCAGTTCAGGAGGCAGGATGATATGAAGAACTAAGGAGAGCAAACCTGGGAATAGTACACACAGATATCTTAGTGCTCGGTTTTGATCATAAAACCTACAATGTGAAAAGAATCTTATTATTCAAAGGCTAACCTGAGCTCTTTACTGATGCTCTCCATCATTCAGAAATGCAAAACAACTGCTTGAGCAAGGGGGAAAAAGTATTAAAGGATATGTAGTGATATATGCACAAGGATCATTCAATCTTCTCCTTCAAGTAAAATCCCCATAAAATCATTTAACTTCTAGAATACCCTGATAACTTTGGTCCAAAATTCATAAGCTATAAAAAGGAATTTCACAATTATACTTCTCATAAACAAAGCAACCCAACACATTTTGCTTTTCACACTGACACCCAAGAAATTGAACTGTCACCCTTGTGTTTGGCCCTATGAAGGACTGCTTTTCTGTACTACGCATGCAGCAGCATGTTGGCAGTCCTGTGTCTGGAGTGCTCTGCTGGGCACTCTGAACATTTTGGGATCTATCTCAAACTGGTCAGTGACAGATAGGAAAAATCCAAGGAATGTGACTTGGTGACTTTTCATGAAGTAATCATCAACACCATTAGTCTCCAACAATTACCTTTAAAAGGTCTACGAAATTTGCATTTGACACTAGAACATGTGCTTTGTGACTTACTAAAATGTTTTAACTGTTTTACCATCAAGCAAAGCAGTGTCCTTCTCTCCTCATGGCTTTATATACATCCTCCGGCATATTCAGTGCTCACATCTGGCCATCTTGTTATATGAAACATCACCACACTCTCACTCCTCAAAGCCACCCAGAGAAAAGCCTCTGAACAGTGCACATGAGGCTCGCTGGAACTATTTGGGTCTTGGTACTTTTCACTCTGTCAGTTTGCGTGTCTACCACGATTACAAAGATAGTTCTGACCCTTGTCTCAGCCATGTATCTTTATATGCAGAGACTCTTAAAAACCATTTAAATTCCTCTATTTTGCTGATACATTTGTGAGGCAATAAAGTTCTGTGGTCATTACTATTACTGTATTTCTATCCGTGATTTCTGTCTCCCAAACATCTATATCATTCTTACCTAAATATGCATTTGTCAATTTTTTACTAAATATTTTTTTAAACTCTTATCTTGGTTTTCCAGACCAAATTATCCCTTAAGCATGAATCATGAGCAAATCTCATTATGCAGAAGTTTCTTATAAAACTTCCTAATTATGCACATAAATTCTGCTATGTGTACTAGAGTTGCCAACTATATGTACGGGCTTCTAGTAAATGCCTAAAAGACTGCCCACATGGATTGGTAGCAGTGTGGGTCACTTATCTTCTATAAATAGGCTAGTTTGCAATTCCTTAACTTCATGCTGCACCTATTTCCTATAAGAAATATCAGACTTCTAAGCTATTACATTGGCAATCTTATCTCTTCTCTAAATACTATTAAACAATGTACTTATGCACTATAATCTGTCCTACACTGTAACGTATATAGATATATAGATATATATATATTGTTTTGTTTTTGTTTTGTTTCTTGGGGTTTTTTTTTTTTTGAGATAGGGTCTTCAATCCTCCCCGCTCTGCCTACCAAGTGCTAGGATTACAGGTGTGAGTCACCACACCCAGTACTGCTGTATGTGGTTATTGGGGATCGAACCAGAGACCTTGCACTTGCTAGGCAGGGGTGGAGCCACTGAGCTAAATCTCCAGCCCTGTTATTTATTAAATAAGGTGGAATTAGAATCAAAGTATCCACTATTATATTTAACTGTCAAAGTGAAGAGAGATTCGTACGTGCAAATATACTTTTGTTTTTCTACAAGACCTTTCTGTCCTCATTTAGACTTTTACTAACACTTGGGAGTAGAGTTAAAGCAATACAACATGGAACACAGAAGGTGCAAAAGCCTTTATCAAAGCCTTGGGGATGGGTCCTGCTGAGTAGCACAGCATTGTCTTTGGAAATGGATTTGAAGGCCTTGCTCCATTCTTACCACTTTCCCCACCTAAACCTCAAACCACTGCTGAAATGTGCAACCCAAGGAGATGCCACTGACATCTACGCTGACGGATGCTACAACAACTGCTCACTGCTCAGCACTTCAGCAACTTCTCCTTGCCTCTGCGGTTTAATTTTCTCTGCTGTGTCAGAGTAACACATTGTAGATGTAGAGAGCATTTTAGTTAAGTGTGCCTTTTCCACACGCCACTCACAGATTATCTCTCTAAGCAGGGATTATAATTTTGGATTCATTTAGCATAGTGGAAATTCAAGCAATTTTCCATATAGTTATTCTTTTAAAAATAAATTCTAGGGCTGGAGATTTAGCTCAGTGGTTCCGGCACCTGCCTCGCAAGTGCAAGGTCCTGAGTTCGATCCCAGTAACCACATACAATGCTGGGCATGGTGACTCACACTCACCAACAATCAACCAGCAATCAGTACCACATACCACAGTGCCAGGCGGGGTGGTTCACATCTGTCATCCCAGCACTCGGGAGGCAGAGACAGGAGGATTGCTGAGTTCGAGGCTTGCCTGGGCTACATAGTGAGCTCAGGGCCAGACTGAACTACAAAGTGAGACCCTGTTTCAAAAAAAAACAAACAAAAAAAATAAGTTCTATAAGTTACTTTTTAAATAAATGTTAGGATGCTCAACTCTATCATACAATCTTATGCCTTTCCAAAACTTTTATGTATAATCCATACTGAAAGAGGAACATCTTATAATTTTTTATTATCTTTGAAATATATATACACAAAAGCACATTTTGCCTACTAAAACCAGAACCTTGTGATTATAGGTTTTTCTGATTACAGTACATTTAAAACAAATCAGACAAAAAAAATATTATTTCTATTACTAGGATATAAAAATCAGTAACACCCCTTTACGATGATATGAAAATAGAACTAGGCTTGACGGTTCATTCTGTAATCCCTGAACTTCTGGAGGCTGAGGCAAAAAGATTCTAAGTTCAAGCCAACCTGAACAACTTGGTGACTTAGTGAGACCCAGTCTCAAAAGAAATTTTAAGTAAATAAATAAATAGGGCTGGGGATGTAGGTCAGGGTGAGGTCCCTGGATTCAATCCCCAGTGTAGCAAAAGAAAAAGGAAGAGGGAGGGTAGGCTGTATAATAAGGACTCAGGCAATCCAGACTCTATCTTGGCTTCTGATACAACAGAGAAGATGCAGCTTCAGAAAGACCTTATTTCATCACAAACTTAAGAGGAAAAAATGCGTGAGACGATAAGTGTGCTAGATTTCTGGGTTTTCTGGACTTTGGGATATTTGCATAATTTTACGGCCTGAACATCTCTAACCTTAACCCTAGAATCTCAAACTCCTTCAGTGCTCACGTGATGCCCCAAAGATTTCAGACTCTGGAGCACTCAGGACTGGATGTTCAACTGTGTCAGCATCAAGACCAAATAAGTCCTTCATGTCTTCTCATTCCTAAACTCCTAGAGGATCCAAGTAACACATAATCTCTGTGAATTTACTACATTAGTAACAATAAGATAATACCTCAATGCTATGTTAGGCCACCTTGTAAATCAAAATGTAATATAAAATACCAGCTTAAGAAATTTACATGTTGTATTCCTGTTTCCACTCAGGTTAGAGACAACTACTAGAATCCACTGCAAAGAAAAACTGCTTGTCTGAAAAGTGGAAAAAACACTCTACTGGCTTGCTTAGGTTTTTTCTAATAATGTACCTATTCCAACAACTGCTTACTACTCTGGCAACGCAAAATTATGAGCTGCCACTTTAACTGTGGAATGGACCCTGGCTAGCATAGTCCTGCAAGCAGGGTAGGCATGGATTCTCCACCACTAAGAAACACTACCTGCACTCACGCCATGCAGACCAAAGCACTAACGTATGGAATCAGGAGTTGGGATAAACTTATTCAGAGAGGCACTTCCTAAGAATAAACATTTTAGCATATCATATTTTACAACATCCTTTGATATCAGAACAGTTAAAATCTTGTAAAGACTTTGCCTTGTATCTGATTGCTTCTCAGTGATATGATTTCATATTCTGTAGCACCATGGGGTTGATGATGTTTCAGATAGCCAGACAAGCAGAGGACAAATCTGAACAATTACCATCTTTTAAAGTTAACAACTTCATGTTTTATTACACAGCTTTGGAAAAAAGAAAAGTAACAAAATCCATCACAATGTTAGTTCTGAAAGATCTCCCCACACAGAAAGCCTCAAACTGTATATTTTTAAATAAAAACAAACTGTTCTGACTGAAGGTTTTCTGTTCTGCTCTTTGTGCCTGATTTATTCCCTCCTTAGTTTGTTCATTTTTATACAATGTAAAAGTATACCATCATGAACTAAAATGTGTGCTACTATGGTAGTTTGACAACACTATACTAGAAATTGTCAGTTGACAAAATCTTAAAGTCAACTTTTGAAAAACGTATGACCACTACCGATTTCTTTAATGACATGAACTCTACCTAAAGTTCAGCAGACATTTTTTTTTTTTTTTTTTTTTGCTTTTTGAGACAGGGTCTCGCTTTGTAGTTCAGGCTGGCCCTGAGCTCACTATGGTGCCCAGGCAAGCAGCAGACATTTTTAATTAAAGTAAACATATGGGCAAGGAAGGACTTATGGCAACTGACATTTACAACAGCCGACTGTGATGATCCACCAGTGTTTTAGAGCTGGAAGTAAAAAAGACAGGTGATTTTTTTGGCCCCTGTGCAAAGGGAGAATGAAGATCCTATTCACTCATGAGCAGGAATAAATCTGAAAGGATCATTCAATATTCAGTTTAGTCCTGGTAAGCTCTGAACTATCTGTTAGACATCCAGACAGAACTCTCTGGACTTTTGAAATAAAACCATAAAATCTGATTAATCTCAAAACAAACTGTAAATTTTAGAGTTTTACTATAATTTCTACACCTTGAAAACTAACCAAATATTTTTCACTCAAGTTCCCCAAAACAAAAAGAAATATTTTGTACTCTTAGCACTTCTTTATTTTATTAGCTATGATTAATTGACATAAGTATCGTTAAGAACTATTCAGTTCTAAAACCCTTAATATAACAAAAGGCTTACAGCAGCTCGTAAGTGGCCAAACAATTCTCATAATACTGAATGATACCATTTGTGTCTTAGCTACTTCCTCCCTGGTGAAGCAAAATACTTGACACCCACAAGTTAAAGGAACAAAGGTTTATTTAAGCTCATAGTTCCTAGGTTTCTTTCAGTCCATAGCCTGTAACTCTAAGGCAAGCAGAGGGACACTGCAGAGAAAAAGAGCTCACAGTAAAGCAGGCAGGAAGCAGCAAGGCGGGGGCAGCAAGCCTTCCTTTCCCTTATTCTATTCAGACTACAAGCCTCATGAGTGGTGCCACTCATACCCAGACTGGGCCTTCCCATTACCCACACCTAGGACTACGCTAAACCAGTCAATGGACTGATATAGTTATCACACATGTATAATCCATAGTCACACCCCCAAGATCCATCCCCATCTGAAAAGCTCCACGTAGGAGCACGTGAGGCCTTGGTGGAATATCTACATAAATCTCATAACAAATTGCTTTAGGAATGTACCAACAATCTGGTTTATCTGCTAGCAATGTGTGGCCACTGAGTTCCCAAAATATGGCCAGTCCAAACTGAGATATGGCATAAAATATACATCAAATTTTAAAGGACTCACATAAAGACAGTACACAATAGCCACAGAAGGCAGTACACTGATATAGTGAAATAATATTTTTCATATACAAGGTTAAATCACATATGAACTAAAATTAATTTCATCCTCTGAAAACTTTTTAATGTGAATAAAAAATTTATATTAAATATGTGGCTCATATTATATTTCTACAA
>PVIC010059352.1:0-10145 GCA_004025085.1 Thryonomys swinderianus | reverse complement strand
CCTCCAGGTGAATTGCCTACCTGTTTTTGGTTGCTAGTACATCTCTTAGGCAAAAATAGATTTTTATAAGACTTTTGCACTTCATTGCATATACCATTGACCCTAGACATTCACATGCTATATATCCTGAGACTTCAGAGTTCCAAAATTTTGAACACAAAAATGTTGACAAGGACCTCTGAATTTCTTGAACTTAAGTTTCCTCCCAGGACAAATTAGTCAGTTTTTATTTTTATTTATTTATTTTTTTTAGTCAGGGTCTCGCTTTGTAGTTCAGGCTGGCCTTGAGCTCACTATGTAGACCAGGCAAGCCTTGAACTCAGGAATCCTCCTGCCTCTGCCTACCGAGTGCTGGGATTACAGGCGTGAGCCACCACGCCTGGCACTGTGGTATGTGGTATTGATTGCTGGTGGGTGTGAGTCGCCATGCCCAGCATTCTATGCGGTCACTAGGACTGAACTCAGGACCTTGCGCTTGCGAGGCAGGTGCCGGAAACACTGAGCTAAATCTCCAGCCCAGTCAGTTTTTAATTTTTACTCAGAAAGTTGTACTTATTCAGACATAATTTACTGTAGGATAAAATTAATTTGTTAACTATATAATTTTATGAATTCTGGCAAATATAGCTAATCACATAGCCACCAGTGAAATTGAAATTTAAAACATTTTACCACCCTCCCACCAAAATTATCCACTAACCCATAGTTTTCTCCCTAGTTTGAACTATTTTTTTTTTTGACAGGTTCTCGCTCACTATGTAGTCCAGGCAAACCTCGAACTCAGCAATCCTCCTGTCTCTGCCTCCCGCGGGCTGGCATTACAGGCGTAATCCACCACGTCTGGCTAGTTTGAACTTTTTCAAAATGCATATGTTAAAACAATTAGCATGCAGCTTTGTAAATTTACCTGGTTTTTGTTAGCACAGTGCATTCAAGAGTTATCTCTGTGTTGATCAATAGTATTGCAATGAATAGGATTCCATTATAAGGAGTTTATATATATAGTATATATATACTATATATATATATATAGTATGGATGTTCCCCCCCCAAAAAAAAAAATCAGGCCGAGGATTTAGCTCAATGGTTCTGGGAGCTGCCTCAGAAGCCCAAGGTCCCAAGTTTGATTCCTAGTACCAAAAACAGAACAAAACAAAAAAACCCCTACCATTTTATGATTATGAATCTTGTAAGAAAAAACCACATGATGCCTTTGTAATATAGACACATTCTACACACACACACACACACAAAAAAACCTCACAGAAACAGGATTTGAGTTCCACGCCTCTGATTATCCGATCAGGTTAGCCGGCCTGCACTACAGTGACATCTACTGGTGCAATTAAGACTAAGCACCCAAAAGTAAGCAAAATGCAAAAGAGCCCTTGGGTCTGCCTATTTGATAACAGAATACACTGCCTGACTTTCAAGAGAACAGAAGTCATGAAATTTGTTTATTTGTTTGTTTGTTTGTTTGTTTGTTTGTTTGTTTGTTTGTTTGACAAAGGGTCTCTCTTTGTAGTTCAGACTGGCCCTGAGCTCACTGTGTGGCCCAGTCAAGCCTTGAACTCAGCAATCTTCCTGCCTCTGCCTCCCAAGTGCTGGGATTATAGGCATGAACCACCATGCCTGGCACTGTGGTGTGTGGTACTGACTGCTGGTGTTGTATGAGGTTAGAGGAGACAGAGATGATCAAGTGGAACACAGGAGATGTTTGGAGCAGTGAAACTATTCTGTATGATACTAGAGTGGTGGACACATGTCATTATACATTTTGTCAACATTTAAAGTATGTGCAACACAAAGAACAAACCTAAGTTATGGACTTTAATTAATAAAAAAACACTGATATTATATGAAACTAATGAAAGGGGTTGTTATCAGATAGGATAGGGACCAGTAGTGTTTTCCAGGTTCCTATTTGCCCTGAACAGTGAATTGGTCAGGATATTTGGTATGTGTGAAAGATTACCATTTTTTTAAATTGAATTCTTTATTGGTATATTTTATGTACAGCTCACAATCACACTCAACATTGGGGGATTTGTACCAGTGTATGACACAAGTTAATTCTCATTTTTACCATATTCCTACCCACCCTACAACCCCCCTACTCCCTATATACATGTGCTCTCTTTTTACCATTTTTCATAGGTAGTAATAAGAAAAAGAAGCACAAAATAAATGCTCAGAGGAAAAAAAGGGTGCTTCAAGCAGAGAGAGGACATGTCTTGCAACCAGAATGATCCAGGTGGTCCCACTTGATCTCATGCTAGAAGACTGATATCAGGTGCCAGGTTTGAAGTGTTCTCATGGAAGAAGACAGTACCAGGTGCAGGAATCAGCTGCTCCTGTGTCAGACCTGAGTTCTGCTGTTATGTGCCTATGGTTAATAAGTCTCCTCCATCGGTAGGGTGTGCCCAACTGCTCCAGTCAGGTTGCCCTGCCCTGCCCTCCTAACACTGCATTAATAATAGAAGAAACTGTTAGGACAGGAGGAAAAGGGATGGCTAGACAAGAGAGAGTACATGGAAATTTTGTACTTTTGCACAACTTTTCTATAAACTTAAACCTGCTTTAAAATAGTCCATTAAGCACCAGGGTTTAGTTCAGTGGTTACAGTGCCTCCTTTGCAAGCATGAGGTTCCTGAGTTCAATCTCTGGTACCTAAAAAAATAAAACAAAAATAGTCTACTAAGTTAAGAAGAAAAAAATCATATTAAGATGTATTTTTAGGGCCATTTGTTATATTTCTTTAAAAATGCATTGAACAGGTTTATATTCAAATGTTTCTGTTACAATTTTAAATGACACAAAATCCATAAATGAAGCAAGCACTCATATAATCAAGTCTCTCTAACAGAGGTTATTTTGCTTGTATGAACCCTAAGGAGAAAAAGGCTTTTGACTTACTCCTAGGGTCTGATGAAATTAAACACTTGATTTGATGTGCTTTTCATCTTCGTGTCCCTTGGGACTGAGAACTGCCTTTCCCAGACAGTATTGTAAATCGACTGTAAATTGACTGTAAATTGCCAGAGTGGTAGAAGGAAGGAGGACAATTCTATTATAGCTACTGCCAAGAGCTGTCAGGCATATCCAGTAAGGCACTGCCAAGAAATGTTTGATAGTGTGGTAGGAAGTTCTACTCCCCAGGTTCTTGTGGAAAACCAAAAATTGCCTTGGGCTTGTTAGTTCAGTATAAAAAAAAATCTTAGTCTATAAAATTAATGACCATTTCATCCCAGAAAGAATGGCAGGGTGTCGTCAATCAGCCTTGCATCCTTGTGACTTGAGTAAAACAAGTGAAAGGAGGTAAGGTAGATATTGGTCTCATTTTTTTTTTTTTTGAAACAGGGTCTTGCTTTGTAGTTCAGGCTGGATATTGGTCTGATTTTTATGGAACTCAATGTGTTCAGTTTGTACAAAAGAAAAAGACTGCTCCCGATGAAGACATGGAAGCAGAGGAAGACTGCAGCCTCCTCAGAGTCCGGTCTTGCACTTAGCTTGCTTGGCAATAACTTCATGCATCCTGCATGCTACATCTAACCCTCCAGAGCCCTGGAACCAAAAGAGCAGACACTGAGCTCTGAGGGCCTTGATGAGTGTCCTATCATAAAATCTCTCTCAGCTTCAATTTTTTTCTTTTTTTTTTTTTTTTTTGAGACAGGGTCTTGCTTTGTAGTTCGGGCTGGCTCTGAGCTCACTATGTAGCCCAGGCAAGCCTGGAACTCAGCAATCCTCCTGTCTCTGCCTCCGAAGTGCTTGGATTACAGGCGTGAGCTACCACGCCCAGCACTGTGGTATGTGGTATTGATGGCTGGTGGGCGTGAGTCTGCATGCCCAACATTGTATGTGGTTTCCAGGGATCAAACTGAGGACCTTGCGCTTGTGAGGCAGGCGCCGGAACCACTGAGCTAATCCTCCGGCCCATCAGCTTCAAATCTTATTAGGAACATGTTTTTTTGTTCGTTTGTTTTTCAGTTTTGTTTGTTTTGTTTTGTTTTGTTTGGAGACAATGTCTCACTTTATAGTTCAGACTGGCCCTGAATTCACTGTGTAGCCAGGCTAGTCTTAAACTCACAGCAATCTTCCTGCTTCTGCCTCCCAAGTGCTAGGATTACGACGTGAGTCACCACACCCAGCACTGTGACATGTGGTACCAGGGATTAAGAACTCAGTACCTTGCACTTGCAAGGTACTGGAACCACTGAGCTAAATCCCCAGTCCCCGGAATACATTTCTTTATCTTGTTTTGTAGATTGCTGTTCTTTTTAGAGCTTCGCTATACATTGAGATTACAGAGATCATTAACACTTGGGTGAATTAATTCATCAAATTTCTCTTTTCCATACCAGCTGGCCAAGAACAGAGCTCTAATAAAACCTTATATAGGAGCCAGGTGCAGTGGCGTATGCCTGTGATCCCAGCTGCTTTGGATTCTGAAGCAGGAGAATCAACTGAGCTCAAGAGTTAAGATCAGTTTTGGTAACATAATCTTGAAGAGACAAAACAAAATAAATTCAACCGTGTGCCCTGATATACTTATTGAAAACAGAGAGGAAGAGTAATTTTGAAAGAAAAAGAATTAGATACTCAGGGTATTGCCCAAGGGTACCACAGCAACAGCCCCACTTCAAGACCCCATGAGCAACAGCCACAGAAATAGTCCATAGTCCTCTGCGGTAGCTTTCTCTCCTACACAGGTACCCAGACTCCATCACCAAGAAAGTCAAGGGACAAAATTCCTCATGGATAATTCTGAGTACCTTTCGAATATTTCCCCCTTCTTTTTAGGACTAAGTATTTTATTTGAAACATTTCTTTGGCCACACATTAATTTACTATACAGTCCTAAGGACTAAATTATCTTTTAAATAGGAACCTGTGTTACTTTATGCAAAGCAATAACAATTTGATTTTTCTTTACCAGTGCTGGAGTTCAAAACCAGGGCCTTTCACATCTAGACAAAAGCTCTACCACAGAGCTGTATTTCTAGTCCTCAATTTGCCTTTAATAAGTCACTAGGTATCAATTAGACTCAGAAAAATAGGAGGAAATAATTTTAGGGGGAGAGTGTTCCAGGTATATTTATGAAACAGGCCATTTTTTTTTTAAAAATTCATCTATTAACATGAGCTAAAATTAGACCCAGAGAATCTAGCATTTTGGCCAAGGGGACATTGCTTATATACACCAGAGTTAGGATTCAAACCCAAGCCCATCTGACCTGAAGTCCACATTACTTCCACATGGATGACCATTGTCAGACACTGTTTTAGGTGCCTTATTTAATCTTCATAGTACTGGTAGCTCTGGGAAATAGGCACTGTTATCACCCACTTTCTACATGAAGACCCTAAGGCAGAAACCGCTGAAAGGATTTGTCTAAGGTTGGGCAGCTGGTGATAAATCTGGGATGTGATCCCAGCAGACTTGACAATACAAAATGTTTCTTTAAGGCTTTAACTCATAATTTGACTTCTTGGGAAACATTTTGAAATCCTTTCCCTCAGCAATCAGTTGTAGCCATGAGGGAATGTTTTCCTTTCCCCTTCTTGCCTCCTCCTGGTTCTTGACCTGTAGCATGTGAAGTCCTGAGCCATGTGACCACAGGATGCCACAGTCATTCTTCTGGCTTTCTCTGAGTCTGGTCACAGGATGCAAAGTCCAGCTCGCAGGTGCATAAAATTGGGCCAGTCCTACAACCTCTCCTATTCTCATTCCCCTCCTCTGTGAAATGATCATTTGCAACCATATCTCACGTCATTGTTATGAGGATTAAAAATAGGTGTATTCTCACTGAAATGGCTGGCAGCATTCACTAAATGGTAGCTATCATCATCATCATCATCATCATCATCATGACTACATTATTATATTACCATTATTGTTTTACACTAGCAACATAAAACATGATGACAGGACTTTCCATTTTTGGTTATATATTTGTGTGCTATTTTCAAAGTGAGATATATATTCCAAGTGAGAGAAGACGTATTATTCTGTCTTCAAAAACGTTTGAAGCAAAATAGTAAGGACTAGGAACAGTGATGAGCTTTATGTTGAAACACGATGTACCTAAGAATGGCAGAATGAGAATGCTATTTCTTACAAGTGAAAGGCCAGAATTTGTGATTCTAAGATTTCACATTAATCTTGGGGCAGGGATGACGGGGACATTAGTGATTAAGGAGAACCTTCTCCAACACACGAGCATGGTAAGTCGGCCCCACCACACAGCCCACACAGCGTACTCCTGCTGCAGGCACTTAATGAACTGCCTCTGTCCCATGCCTGGCACTATCCAAGCCAAATTTGTTCAAGAAGCAGACCCAGGACAGGTAGATTCTCCCTGTGGGAACAGATCATAACCAGTCAGTCAGGTCATATATGCAATACTTTATTCATATACTAGGATGAAAAAAGGAAAAGAAAGAGCTGAGCCTGTAGCTTAGTGATAAGGCACTTGCCTAACATACGTGACATACGGATTTGAGCCCCAGAACTGGGAAAAAGTGATGAGTTTCAAGCTGAGACATGTTTGGACTTGAATCTGGGTTCTTCCACTTAACAGCAATGTGAATCCAACCAAATTATTTATATACTTATTTGCTTTCCCTTTCAACTATGTCAGACTCAGGCACATAGGAGGAGTTTAATTCAGTAACTATATAATTTATTGTCTAAATTGAGACTGGCCCAAGAGACAAAAGACCTATGGTCATCCTAGGCTAAGTCAGCAAGTTCCTTTCCCTGTTGTCTTCTCCTTCCCTGCATTGCGTGCTCTCTCTCACTCCTGCCCTCCCTCCCTCCCTCCCTCCCTTTCTCTCTCCCTCCCTCTCTCTCTCCTCCCTACACTCACTCTGTGCTTCCCTCTCCCTATCTCCTTCTATTTGCCTCCTCTGTTTCTCCCTCCCTCACCAATGTATAAACAATCTTGTACAAACTACTCACTTGAATATGCACCCCAATTATGTCTGGAGAAGTTCCCAGCCCCTCAGATCGCCTCCCACACCCATGGCCAAGGGAAGTTAGAGACCTGACCAAGGTTTCAGTGAGCTGCAGGGTCCTTCTAGTCTCTCATGTTCTCTTGACCTGCTTCTGCCCAGCATGTAATTATATCTCATGTCAAATTGGGGCTTTCTTTGGTTCCCACAAACAAAATCTCTCATGCCTAACATTCCAACATGTAGCAGGAATTGCTGAAGAACTCAGGAAATTGGGAGGTTATATGCTGAAAACAGCAGACACTGTCATTCTTCAAAAACCAATTTGTCATGCTACTATCAGAGAGCAAGAAGCACTCATTTTTTTTACTATTGTGAAATAGGTACATTTTATATACATCATGATCACACTCAACATTGAGAACTTATACCAGTATATGACATGACTTAATTCTCATTTTTCCCATTCTCCTACACACACTATAACCCACCCTCTATACATAAGCTTTGTTTCCTTTTTTAACCATCACAATTTCTTCTTTCCCCTTTTTACTTAGCCCCCATTTCCCTTTGGATATTTTCTATTTTACAATATCTATCATACATTCTAGAACTCATTTACATATTCAGTTTCTCATATCAGAGAAAAGATATGGTATTTACACATCTGTGACCTATTTATTTCACTTATGATTATGTCCTCAAGGTATGACTATTTGAGTATGAATGATTCAAATGTATCATTCTTTATGGTAGAGCAATATTCCATTTTATTAAAAAAAAAAAACACATCTTCTTTATCCAGCCTCCAGTTCATGGGTATTTGGGTTCTTTCCAAGATTTAGTTATCACAAACTGAGCTGCTATAAACATGGGTGCACATATGTCACTGTGATATGAATCTTAATTCTTTCATGTGTATACCTAGCAGGGGAATGGCAGGGTCAAATGGGATCTCTAATCCTAGTTTTTTGAGGAATCTTACACTGATCTCCACAGTGGTTGTACAAGTAGCACTCATTTCAAAAGACCTGAGCTATGAGACACCAGCACCTACCACTTTCTTGCTTGCTTTCCTTGGGACCAGGAAAAGCTTCAATAGACTTATAATGACTATACTGTGGAGATCTGAGCACACAACTTAGCTTCACAAGCCTCATGCTTATACTAGTTGAGTTCAGACTGCAGAGGGTGGTGAGTAACACAACACAGTTCCTGGATTGCTATCTCTTCCTTGCCCAAAATGGCTCTAAAATACAGGCAGCTCTTCTCCTCATCGAATAATCAGTGCAAGAGTTCAGCTTTTCCCATAGAGTCAACATCAATGTGATTCTGAATTTTGTAAGAAAGATAGAGGAGGGCTACAGTATCTCCTCCTGAGGAGGTTTTAACTCTCAGAGTATCACTCCACAAGGCAAGATGCTATCAAAGTGTTTTGTTATCAAAGTATCTCTGCTAGCCTCAGGTTCCAGCACAGTTGGATAACAGAAGCAAGCAGGTAAGAATGTTTCCTCTTTGTTTAAATCAGTTTATCTTCCAGGCCTGAAGGAGTTAGAAATTGGTTTGAAATCTCATACAGAAAATTCTATAAACTCTTGTTTAGATGAAATTTATTTATCCTGAAGGACATCTAAAGTGGTTTCCATTTCTTGCAAGCACAGAAGAGCAAGAGTGGCATTAGTTCTGGAGTTATGGTTACTGTTAGAATAGTGGGGTCTGTTGGTCTGTTTGTTTTGAGCCAGGGTCTCACTATGTTTTCCTGGCTGGCCTTGAACTTGGAATTCTGCCTCAGCCATGCAAGTAACTGGGATTCTTGGATTACAGGCACATGACACTATGCCTAGTTTAGAATAATGCTCTTAATCAATGGCCTAGTCTTTCCAGGTGGCAGTTAACTAAGAAAAGAAATGGGATTTCCTCCTGAGGTACTGAAAACCACAGAGTAGCAGTTTGTCATAATGCTGTATATCCTAGTATGGAGCAATTGAGAGAAGACACAGCAAGTGTAACAATCTAAATGATGCTTCTCTTGTTGAGATTAAGAGTTGGTGACAGGGCCAGAGATTTAGCTCAGGGGTTCTGGCGCCTGCCTCACAAGCACAAGGTCCTGAGTTCAATCCTGATAACCACATACAATGCTGGGCATGATGACTCACGCCCACCAGCCATCAATACCACATACCACAGTGCAGGGCATGGTGGCTCATGCCTGTAATCCCAGCACTCGCACTCGGGAGACAGAGACAGGAGGATTAGGATTGTTGAGTTCGAGGCTTGCCTGGGCTACATAGTGAGCTCAGGGCCAGCCTGAACTACAAAGCGAGACCCTGTCTCAAAAAAAAAAAAAAGAGTTGGTGACAAAAATAACAAAGATTCATGACAAAGAAGATAAAGATTCATATGGCCTATGAGCAAATTATAGAAGGTAATTTGGAGATGACACATTTATTTCTCTTTCCTATTCTTGGATAATTTTCATCATCCTTGGCCTCAATGCCCTAAGTACATATAAAATATAAATTTAATGACTGTTTACAAATACTTATCAACTTCATGTCACATATGTCCTAGATTTCCCACAAATGTTATTGGTCTGAAGATGGAAACAAATATGATTTTCTGAAATATTATTCAGAATATTTCAAATTTAATGCTCCAGTATAACAGCAGCAGTATTTTGAAAAATGTATGTGCTTTCCTCTTTATCATCCTAATCATGTCTTTTCTTTCAAGAACTCAGCATCTCTCTGGCTGCATGCTGTGGGAAGGGTAATAATTAAGACTAAAAGTACTGACAGCTTCTAGCTTGCAAACCAGAACTTTGCAGTGAGATACCTGTCAAAGAAAAAGGAGATTTTTCTGTTGCTCTTGGCTGAGTTTAACATATTTGGAGCCACACTGGCAAACAAATCATTAAGTGTTTCCCCTTTTTCCCTATGACACTATGTTAAAAAAATGTCTTTCACTGAGGTAGAAAGAGGAAGTGATGGAAGAAAAGTAAAAAGAAACATCTTGTGGTCCAGGGGATGATGAGAGTTAAAAAGGAAATGGAAGAAAGGAAAGGGAACTGTGGATGGTGAGTAACTCATGCTTTAAGATTGTCACTTGCTTATCTGGGATTCTGGGAAAGTTTATACTGAGTGGGTTCACCTCAAAAAGAGACGACCCACCATAATTACAAGAATAGAGCA
>PVIC010059351.1:0-10141 GCA_004025085.1 Thryonomys swinderianus | reverse complement strand
GTCCTGGAAAGAGGCACAGAGAGTCCTAGGGAGACTGTTCCCAAGGCTGATTCCTCTAGGATGTCCTTAGCAAAGAGAGAAGGGATTGCTCCAGATTTTTCCATCTGCATTACCCTGACTCAGTACCAGCCTCTAACAAATGGCAAGAAAACAGAAACCCTACACCCCACACTCATGCAGTATCCTCATTGCAAGGAGTGGCGTTCTCAGGCCTCGCTCCCACACCTTCACACAACTGAGTCAGGCAGAAAGTGTTTGTTTGCTTTCCCATATATTTTGTTTACAGGTCTCGATCGTTATAAATGGAAATGGGAACTAAGGCTATTAACTAATACTAAGACTTTTCAAACATGGTATTGAATGCATATGTAACAAAACAAAAGGTACTGTTTCACCTTTCAGCAACTAAGTCTTTTCACCGGAAATCTCTCTTGAATATTACTTCTTTTTTATTTTGAGATTGTGACCTAGTTATTTTGCTCTATTTAATATTTTCATGTAATCTGGCAGTTACTTTTGCTTTGCTTTTTCTTCTAACATGAAAGTACTTTGGACATGCTAACACTGAAAGACACTGAAGGGACAATTTTACACACTGTAAAAGAAACATGAAATTTTACATTTTAGAATCATTCCTACTTCATTTATTAATTTTCAAATGTAAAATCTTACATTCGTGTGATAATCATCTTAAGTAGCTAGCTTTAATTAGTTTTATTGTATTTAAGTTATTCAGTTTTACTCAATAGACAGCTCTATTAGAAAATATAGACAGATAATTCCTTTGTGTGTGATCAAATGTCATTATATGTAATAATATCAGCACATTTGTTTATGTAACTAGTGAGCATGTATTTTGTATTTTCATGACAGTTTGCATTAAAAATGTCTTTAATGTAATTTAGTCTATTTCATTTGCTTGATAGGCTTCATTATCACAAGGAATATTTATTAGTAAATCATTATAATTGGCTTTGACATTTTATATAAAAGTTAAAGCCAAGTAAAATAATCACCTTGAAAATACATGGTTATTTCTATAAAGTTTTAAAATAAGATCTATTATAATATAATCACTTTTACTTTCTTTTTTTTTTTTTTTTTTTTTTTTTTGAGACAGGGTCTCGCTTTGTAGTTCAGGCTGGCCCTGAGCTCATTGTGTAGCCCAGGCAAGCCTTGAACTCAGCAATCCTCCTGTCTCTGCCTCCTGAGTGCTGGGATTACAGGCATGAGCCACCATGCCCGGCACTGTGGTATGTGGTATTGATTGCTGGTGGGCGTGAGTCACCACGCCCAGTATTGTATGTGGTTACCGGGGATCAAACTCAGGACCTTGCGCTTGCGAGGCCGGAACCACTGAGCTAAATCTCCAGCCCTGCTTTCTTTTTGTTAATCATGGTGATAAAGATCATTGTTGGGAAAAATTCTCTCATTCACTTACTTTTCACTTACTGTATTTGGTAAGAAATTAACATTTGCTAATTCCAAAGTGATACAGTTAATCTGATAATCTAAGCCAAGGTCATATAAATCTAAAACAAATTTCACTAATGTAATTTTAATATACTTGTTATTGAAAACAGCATGACTCAAAACATTCTTTACTAAGCATTTATAAGTCAGTAATTAATGAGTAAAGTTTTACAAAGGTTAAAAGCATATTCTAATGGTAAATCTTTTGTTATTTTCTGGTTACATAAAGCTACAAAATGTAAAGATTTCATTTCACTTTATACAAGATAATTCATATAGAAAACTGTAGGTTTGACTTATTTGCTTTATTTTTACTACTTATTAAAATAAACATTTAAACACTGCATTATAGGATGATTTTTTTCAAGTGCATGTATTTGTGGGCTCCAAGTCCTCATTTAAACATTGAAGAATTAAAACTTTCCAATGTGAAACAGAATCTTCTATTCCATTGAGAAATAATAAAGTATAGAATTTTCTGGAATCTCTGCTACAATTTTATTTCAAAATAAGATAAGCAAGTTTAGATTTTAGTAGCCTTTTTATGATCCTAGTTGGATTATTTCCAACAGCTTAAAGGCAAATCATTGCAAATGCCCATAGTATGCAAGTATTGCAAATTCACTTCTACAGATGTCTTAGAGTGCAACTAACTCCCACTCCACACCACGGGTGTCAGTGTCATGTTTAAAAATTCAAACTTAACTATAAAAGTAAGGAAAAGCCAAAAAATATTTAGTATAAATACTCCAGCCGTGGTTGTCCTCAGCATAGGAGAAGGAGCCCTGCTGAGTGAAGAGGAGGGGCTTTTAGAGTCTGCAGATTCCCTATGTACTGAACTGGATGACAAGCACCTAAATATTTATTTATGAGAAGTAGTGAAGTGAACATTTTATTTTACTTTTTGTATGTGTTTTTTCACAGTCATAAGATGGTTAAAATATAAGCAAAGATGAGACGTACCCTTCTGCTAATTTCCAAGGATATATGATCAGTGCTATTCCATCCCACTGAAATATTTTGGACTACAAGATATCATTCTACCTTTACAGTGTTACTTATCTAACTAAATCTGTAGCAAACCTTGATGTTGAATTCTCAAAGTTATATGTGACGGTGGTGGTGAGGAAAAGGAAGAGAAAAAGAGATAGAGAAGGAGAAAGGGGGGAACTAAGAGAAGAAATTAAGAAGATGGAACTGACTAGTGTAGATAACAGAACAAAAGAATTAGAGTGTGGTGCTGAAGACCTGAAGTTGGGTAAAAATACTCTCTAAAAGTTGTTTCTCTCTCTGTTGTAGTATCATAAAAAAAAACAGAAATAAATTTAGACTTAGGAACAAAGGCACCTTTGTATCACGATGCTAATGAAAATAATTTCTATATTCTGCTTGTTACCAACAATGCATTAAGCTTCCAGAGCCCTAATTCTGAGGACTCTTGAGATCTTTTAAGTAATAGATGCTTTACCCTTTCAGCTCTGCTGCAGCTACAGAGATCTTTTCCTTGAGTCACTGCTTGCCCTTCCCTCAGCAATATTAAGGGGTTATCAAAATTTTGTTAATTTTGCTAAGGATTATCAAATTTTGTTCATATATAGTTTGCTATACACTTTGATTGTAAAATAGACAATCTGTAGACTACCCTTTCAGGGACACAACAGAGCTCTGTCGCGTTAAGATAATGTCCATGAAACTCCTTGAGCCATACGATGGGGACTGAAGCAGCCTTTCACATGACCTACTCTTGGTTCAAGCTGTTGCACATGGTGTGTGAGTAGTTTCTGGCCTGTTTTAGAGCTACAGTAAGGCCATTCAATACTTCTTAATCATACGAGGTGTGGTTATGTACCGCAGTGCAATTCTCTGAATTTTAAAATAAAACCACAAATCCAAACAAGCAAATTCTAAATGCAATATGACTGTGTATCATCCTTGGCTGGCTAACCTCCACTTCCTTAGTTGAAAGGAATAAAGAAGTCGGAAGTAAAGCCCTTTTGTTCATGAGTTGCGAAAGTGAAGACAACTCTTTTCCATTCAATTCTTTACAAGAACAGAAGGTTTGGAAAGATAATGTTAAAGCTGTCAGCAGATGTCTGGCACTTGAAGGAGAGAACGTCACAATAGAGGAACTGACAATATCTTCAAAGGTCATTGTGTGAGTCTAAAAATGAGGAACATTTGTCCATTGACTATCTCATTGACCTCCTTTGGGGCTTTCTTCTCAAAACTTGGCAGCTCAGCACTTTATTCAGTCTTTTGGGTGACAAATCCCTGCATGATGTACGAGTCAAAAGGTGTTATTATTTGCAAAATTTCATCCCCTTTTGGAAGCCGAGCTAACATTAAAATGTCAAAAGACTGAAACACTGACTTTAAGAAGCCGAAGTTTAGAAATGAAACATGAGGATCTGTGTTAAAGAGGGCTCACCGTGGAGAGCTAGGCATGGCAGCCGAAGTGTGTAAGAGTCAGGATGCCTGAAACTGAACATTCTGTGCAGTGAAGGGTTTTCCCATACGCACAGCACATGCTGACATTTAACCTGTGTTTCTTCCATTTTGTTCCCAGGCTCATCTCGTAGCTGCATTTGAAAAGAGTTTAGGGAATATGACTGGCCGATTGCAGAGTCTAACGATGACAGCAGAACAAAAGGTATGTTTAGGTATCACCACTGAGACTTGAGAATATAGGGTTTATTTCATAGAGTGTTAAATAATATCTGAGGTGTTTCCCCATAAAAGTAATGCTACAAAGGCTCCATTTTGTACTAAATTAGAACAATGAAATAATACCTTTGGTTTTCATTTTAAATTAGACGTGGTCAGATTTATCCATATGTAAACATAAAGATTTTTCTTTGCAGTCAGTATTTTATTTCTGACTGAAACTATTTAAAGAACAACAAGTGTTAAGAAGTAGAAACAGTTAAGAGAGTGTTCTTTGTAGCAAGTTGTTACCCAGTAGACCAGAATTAGCATCTGGTGAAAATGTTCGTAGATTCATGGTTCACACACCCAGTAAGAAGGCTGAGAGACCCAGCAAGCCTGTCTGGAGCAAATGTCAGGACCCCATCACTGAGCAACTTCAGGTCAGGACTTCTGTGACACCCATGTGTGCTGTGCCATTTGGGAGTCACAGGAAATAGCTGGCATCTGTTGGTGTTGCTTGTGAAGTAACTTTTGTAAGGCATGCCATTTACATTGTAAAGCCATCATATATCACAGCTTTGCAAATTTATAAAAGCTTAAAAAACTTAACAGTGCAGTCAAGAGATAACAATCTAGTATCTTTACGTTTGCCCATTATTAATGGCAAATGATGTTTTAGAGTTCTTCTACTTCATAGATTTCTCCTGCTCATGAAAAAATAGTCTACCTTTTTATAAATATGGCTAAAAGCCAGGCGTGGTGGCTCACGCCTGTCATCCCAGCACTTGGGAGGCAGAGACAGGAGGATTGCTGAGTTCAAGGCTTGCCTGGGCTACATAGTGAGCTCAGGGCCAGCCTGAACTACAAAGCGAGACCCTGTCTCAAAAAAAAAAAAAATGGCTAAAAATCTTCTTTTGAGCTATGTTCCTAAAGAGGAGGAGTGTAGTTTAGCACTTCATACTTTAAAATAACTACCTGAAAAATAGAAATGTAAGCCCTTTTAGGGCAACAAGGTAAGAAAAAATGTAGACACCGCAACCCGGTAATCGCAACTGTGAATCCTGGCTGTGCATCTAAAGAGATGTCTAATCTGTAGCAAGTGTATATCGCCTTTTCTAAACTCTGAGTCATAATTATAAAACTATGATGATAATAACAACATTGCAGACTCACCATGGGAAGTAAAATGTCATGACTGTGTTATCGATGGTCAGAAGTCAAGATATGTTTCCTTTATATTTCCCTCATTTTCCCTAAAGTAAGATAAATCAAATAATCACTGAGCAAGAGTAAGGATATTTCTGGAAAAAAAGATTAATGTTCAAGTGTTGATATCTTTAAGAAATCAAAATTAGGGGCTGGGGATTTAGCTCAGTGGTTCTGGCACCTGCCTCACACATGCAAAGCCCTGAGTTTGATCCCAGGTACCAAAAAAAAGAAAGAAAAATTGCCCCAGAGTTCCTTCAGCTTACATTTGTAAGTACAAATATGTTAATTCATAATATCTATAATTTTTGAATATTTAATAATATCTCTGTAATTCAGACTATTATTTCATGCTCTTATTTTATATTTGTTAACTTTAACAATGCCAAAATTGTATAATTTTTCAAAAAAATATTGTGATGTTTCAAATTGCATTTGTTATTTTTAACCAAAAATAAAATAATTCTAGTTGCAAACTATATACACAGCAATGTTGGTAACTACTTTATTAATTGGAGATTTATAGATTGACTTTTTCCAAATTAGAGTTAAGAAGCCTGTAGACTTACTTGCAGTATATTATGGCATAATTCAGTGACACAATCTAGGAAAAAAACTAATTGCAATATTTTATGCCATAATTTAGTGACAGAATCTAACAAAAGAGTAGGTGATTGTACACAACAAAATACTTGAACCTAGATAATTACTATCACAAAGCAGTGAGCTGAGTCAAATGCAGGAACACTCACGCACAAAAGGACACAGCCTGTTGTCTCTTGTTTTCATTTTCTAACCTGAAGAGTATAATTTATATTGGAGAGACAAACTTTTTGGCCTGAAATTCAAGGACAAATGTATTGCCGAGGTTGTTAAATTGGGGTCATGGAATAAGAAAAGACAAATTCACTGCTCAGACAGATATTTCTCTAAAAGCTGAGGGCATAACATTTAATCATGTTTCAGTAAAGGCATTTCTTCCGGGAGCTGAGATAAAAGGGTGTATTGTACTCTTGTGATCCAGCAATCCACAGAAAAGCCTGAGGAATACAGAGCAGAGGTTTTTAAAGTCTGTTATTGGAGTTCTATGGTTTATTTTCTCATCTGATCATTCACTGAATATATATTGATCTCCTACTGTATAAAACTGAATATATATTGATCTACTATATAAAACTTCTACTGTATAAAAAATTAGAGATAGAAAAAAAAGAGTGGACAAGATGTGAATATATTTTCCTATTTCTACCTCTATCTATGGATAGTGTAGCTATATGCTAGAATATAAACTCCAACCTTGAGGACATACACATAAGTGAAGTAAATAGGACCCAGATGTGTAAATACCATATCTTTTCTCTGGTATGAGGAACTGAAGGTGTAAATGAGTTAGAAAATGTATGATAAGTATTGTGAAATAGGAAGAAAATATTAAAAGGGAAAAGAGGGGGTAAGGGTAAGTAAAGAAGGGAAAGAAAAAATTTGATGGTTAAAAAAGGAAGCAAAGCTTATGTATATAGTGTGTGGGGCTGTGGGAGGCAGAAAAAAGAAAAAAATGAGAATTAAGTTGTTTCATTTACCAGTACAAATTCTGTGTCAATTGTAATCATAACATGTATATAAAATGGACCAATAAAACTAATTTAAAAAATAGAATGTAAACTTATATATAATGAGACATATTCTAGTAGATGACAGGTGTTGGTAAAAGTGGACTTAAGACATCCTCTTTCATGTGATGATAAACACCACTGAACACAGTAAAACTGAGGAAGGAGTCTGCTGGGAATTTGGATAGAAAGCCAGCAAAGACCACTGTGGCTGTATGCGCATATTTACATGCTTATGAAATAGGTAAATGAAACTATGCCTCCAGGCCTGCTATTCTGGCTCCAAAGGGTGATTTTCAATCATCCTGTGGCATTAATGACCTGCAATTAAGTCCAAATTTTAATTTTACTTGTATATCAAAAATCACTCTATTAAATAGTGTCCTCACAATTTTCCTTGACTCCAGTTGCCAAATAATCCTGGTGCTTTTCTCAAATTTGCACGCGAGTATGTTGTTATGCACTTAAAGAATTTTAAGGAAAAGATAAGAGTGAATAACTCAACAGTCAGAAAATTATTTTGCCATGAGAAATCTGACAATACAATATCATGAGCTTCTTGAGGGGAACCAGTGTGTCTTCATGCTGGTTGCAGAGAAGACCCATCTGAGCCGATCTGTGGCTTTGGGAGGATGACAGGATGAATTCAGAGGAAGCACAGGAATGAGTTTCATAGAGGAATAAACAGCCTGAGCACGAACAGCATGGGGAAAATTATGGGAGAGGTCACTCAAAGCACTGTGTGCAAAGATTAATTTTCTCAAAGAATGCAGTTGAGGAAGGCTCTGATACAGATCATTGAAATGGCAAAAATTCTGGAAATATATTTTATAAGTGAAATTCTTACAGAATTGTTGTTAAATCCTTGTGTTCAAATTTACAAAGATTATCCTTAGGAATTTAGAATTCAGAAGACATTCAAATTAAATCTGTATAGTTGTCATGCTGGGTAAATTAGGATATATTTGGTCTTTAACTCTTCCAATTTTAAGATATTTGTCATCTGGAAGTGTTTTTTTAAAAATACGTATGTAGAGCCAGACAATATATACTTTTTTTTTTTTTTTAGGGAATGAGAAAATATGAACACCTAATTTCAAATTATTTTTTCAATGAGTATTTGATATCTCAACCTCGATGTAGTAGAAATAGCATGTTGCTTTCAGTAGAAAAATTAGCAAGACTTCAAAGTAAATACCAAGAAAGAACTTATAGAGAAGAATATGATATAGCAATCTGAACTCCACAAAGTGAGATTCACTGCGTATCAGTGGGAGGAAGTGAAAGTATACTTCATGGAAAATTTTAAGAACCTTGCATAGAATGCCCAAAGAGTTCAATAAGATAATTTTAGCCAAGGTTCTGGTATTGTCAAATAGGCCTTTATTAGGGAGACCTGGAAAAAGCTAAGAGATAGAAACTTAGGCTGGAAAGAACACTGACCAAGGCAAGAATTCTGAAACCATATTTGGTAATTTCACTTTGAAGCATTGTACTGTGATCTTCATAACTTACTTAGCTTCAGCCACATGTTGAAAAAAAACTATTGAAGGAGATACTGATTCCATTTGATTTTTTATACCAAAAATTTTCATGTAAAACTGGAATCTTAAATAGTCACCTGGTGTTGGACTATCATCATCTTGAGTAGTTCATGGAAGGGGGTGAGAAGTATTCAGAAACTAATTGCTCTCAAAACTTTTGCAGAATTGCCCAGTCCTCATCATCCCTTTGGCATCTAATGACAATTGTAGGAGGTTGGAAACTACTAAAGTGGAGAAGCAAACTATTAATTCATGCTTTTATGACATGTATTTCTTACAATTTTCTCTGAAGGTTTAATAGTGGTTCTCAAACCTTAAATGTCTTCTCTCAGTTGCCTTAAGAAAAAAGAGATCATATGAAAATATTTCACATAACCTAAGGACTTTGTTGTAATCTATCTCTAGAACACATATTAATCATAGTCCTTATCCAAATGCCCCAGCTTGAATGAAAAAGAAAAAAAGAAGTTCATGCTTGTGTTTGGAAGCAATGTTGTAATTACTGTAGATGGTAGAGATCTTTGGAAAAGTACAGATTAAAAAATAAATGTGAACAACTAGTTAGTTATGCAACGAAGAGAAAATGAAGACCAGAAAACCAAGTCCCTGCATCACAATCAAGTTTTTATTTGAAATCCTTTATATTCATCTCTGTAATGGTCCTGGAAAAGAAAGTGAAGCAAACCTGACTTTAATGGCCTCTAACTAGATTATTTTGCTCACATAAATTTCTGCTTTTAATAAGTAATAAAGGTTTTGGTGTTTTCATACAGTGGCATGCTGCCTCGTGGCTGCTCTCTTGTAAAAAACAAAATACTATGCCATAAAGTGGAAGTTTTATATTATTCTTTAATAGGAAAATACACCTGCAGAACATAGATCAGAACATTATCAATAAAACCATCCCATCATTTGGTGAGTCTGTAATCAGATGAAAAGACATATTCTTCAACAACTAAGCAAGCCAAATATATGGAGAGTCTGAGAATACACAGAAGGGACCTTTGTTATTTTCCTGACAGCAAAGCAGAGGCTTCACAAAGAGGAGACACTTCTGAGTGTTCTGTGAGGGACAGGAAGGTATGGAATGCAAAGGATATAAAAAGGCTTTAAAAAGAGACACTTGTTGCTTGAATGACAAGGTGCAAGTGGATCTCATTAACTGAAATAAGAAGAAAGGGATTTTTGCAGATATGGGGAAAATTAATACAGGTTTAAACAGATTATGTCAAGCAATGTAAGATTTCTAAGCCTGTAGGTACTTGGTTATAATTATAAAATTCAGCTAGACTTTTTCACAGGTTTCATATCTTTAATTTTGAAAGTGATTATGATTCTATTATGTATTAAATGCAGTATTCTAAAACAACATTTCTTAAGCATTCATTTTTACTTATTTAAAAAAGTTTTAGGCAGGAGATTTAGCTCAGTGGTTCTGGCGCCTGACTAGCAAGCACTAGGTCCCTGGTGTGATCCCTGGTAACCACATACAATACCAGGTGTGGTGACTAACACCCACCAGCAATCAGCACCATTTACCACAATACTGGGTGTGATGGCTCACACCTGTAATCCCAGCACTCAGGAGGCAGAGGCAGGAGGATTCCTGAGTTCAAAGTTTGCCTGGCCTCATAGTGAGCTCAGAGCCAGCCTGAACTATGA
>PVIC010059350.1:0-10143 GCA_004025085.1 Thryonomys swinderianus | reverse complement strand
TGACATTTATCTCAAATTTCTAATGATTATAAAATTTTCTTTAGAAAGTAGAAAATGACTTTTTTCCCCTAAATTTCCCCACAGAATCCTGTCAGCAATGGGCTTTGACTAAATGGCAATTACTGGTGTATTCATATATGTGATTCTTTCCTATTGTATTATATTATACTTTAGGCTTATTTCTCAGGGAAAT
Organism: Thryonomys swinderianus; assembly: GCA_004025085.1. Taxonomy (NCBI): domain Eukaryota; kingdom Metazoa; phylum Chordata; class Mammalia; order Rodentia; family Thryonomyidae; genus Thryonomys; species Thryonomys swinderianus. The sequence continues at coordinate 9,950 of PVIC010059350.1, read as the reverse complement.
TGCAAGCATTACTATCACATCTGAAAATAGAAAAAAGTTCAGAGGAGTAACACAATTCGTGAGTCACACATTGTAATTATCTTCATGTACATTGGTATCATACATTCTCAAAGTGGAGTCTACAGTTTATAATAAACTATATTTTCAATGAATTATTAGAAGATACTTAGGTATCTTTAGTTTTACTTCCCCTCATCATGAATTCTTTGTTGATAACTATATATTGAGAATTCCCCTTGGGTAAATAGTCAATCAGCGGCCTCCAGCTAAAGCCATTTGTTTAGGGAAGACACATGTGGTCCACCCAGAGCCCGTGGAAGGTTGCACAGCTCTGTACTACAAGGACGCTGCGTCTTTCTCTGCGTCTCACCACTGTCTGGGGGAGTTTGGGTGAGAACGGAACTAACCCAGAGGAGGTGGGGTTAAAGGGCTACTATCTAGGATACATAAAGAGCTTTAAAAAAATCAGTTCCCCCAAATTTAAAGACCCCATTCAAAAATGGGCATGTGAAATGTACAGACACTTTTCAGAGAAAGATATAAAAGCAACTAAGAAGTATATGAAGAAATGCTCGACATCACTAGTCATTCGAGAAATGGAGATGAAAACAACATTGGGCTTTTATCTCACTCAACAAAGAATAGCTTCTGTCTCGAAATCAGCCAGCAACAAATGCTGGCGAGGTTGTGGAGAAAAAGGAACCCTTCTCTACTGTTGGTGGGAATGTAGATAGTACAACCATTATGGAGATCAGTGTGGAGATTCCTCAAAACCTAGGATTAGAGGTCCCATTTGACCCTGCTGTTCCCCTGCTGGGGATATACACAAAGGAATTACAAGAGTCATATCACAGCGATATATGTGCACCCATGTTTGCAGCAACTCAGTTTGTGATAGCTAAGTCTTGGAAACAACCCAAATACCCATCATCTCTGGACTGGATAAAGAAGGTGTGTTTTTTTAAATATAAAATGGAGTATTACTCTGCCATAAAGAATAATGAGATTGAATCATTTATACTCAAATGGACATATCTCCAGGACATACTCCTAAGTGAAATAAATAGGTTACAGATGTGTAAATATTGTGTATTTTCTCTGGTATGAGAAACTGAAGTTGCAATGTGTTCTAGAGTGCGTGACTGATATCTTGTGAAATAGTAAACATTCAAAGGGAAATGGGGTTTAGGGGTAAATAATGAGGAAAGAAAAAAATAGTTAAAAAAAAAGAAACAAAGCTTGTGTATTTAGGGGTGGGAGGGTGGGAGGGTGGGTAGGGTAGGGGAAAAATGAGAAATAAGTTGTGACATATACTGGTACAAATTCTCAATGTGGAGTGTATTTGGAATGTGTACGTAATGTACCAATAAAATGTACCAATTAAAAAAAGAGGTTAAGAGGCCAGAGATTTAGCTCAGTGGTTCCAGCACCTGCCTCACAAGTGCAAGATCCTGAGTTCGATCCCCGGTAACCCACAATGCTGGACGTGGAGACTCACACCCATCAACAATCAATACCACATACCACAGTGCCAGGCATGGTGGCTCACGCCTGTAATCCCAACATTCAGGAGGCAGAGGCAGGAGGATTGCTTAGTTCGAGGCTTGCCTGGGCTACATAGTGAGCTCAGGGCCAGATCAAACTACAAAGCAAGACCCTGTCTCAAGAAAAATAAAAATAAAATAAAAAAGAGGTTTAAAAGTAGGAATTTGATTTAGGCAATACTTACTTTGAAAACAAAAGGCTGTTCAAGGCTCACAATGGACCAGACACTGTTTTAATTACTACAAGTACCGACTCCTTCATTTCTTCAAACAAACTCAGGAGGTGTGAATGACTATAATCTTGGCATTATAAGTGAGACCAGCGAGGCACAGGGAAGGTAGAGAACCTACCTAATGTCACACAGTGTAATCCAAGGAGCAGGACATTGTGTCCAAGTGATCTGACTCTAATATTTCTGACCCAGCCACTATGTTACGGCCATTCATTCCCAGGTTTCCAAGTAAAAGAATGCTTCCTATGGCCAATCCCAAGATATTAATATATATATATAAAATGGTTTAAGGATTTTCCCCAAATTTAATAATTGTGGAGTTGGTATGCACTGGCTCTTGATACATCACTAGAGCTTAAACAAAACCTCCTTCTACAAAGTTGCAGTTCTGCAGATTTATAATATTCCCTTTGGTTTAAACCACCTTTGGTTAGATTTTTCCTGTCATTTGCAACTTTGTCAGTCTTAACTGGTACAGAGTTCCCTGGGTAATAAGATACTATCACACAAATTGTTCTTTGTCATATTGTATGAGGTATGATAAAATACATGGTAAACAGTTAAAGTAAAAATGTTTCTTAGAATAAAAGACACAGTACCATTAATCACACTCAAAATGTTCTCCCTTTGCCTCAAACATACTTCTCCCCTCTTTCATGGCACTTTCTGAAGCCATCTGATAGTGACTTTGTGAGTGTCTAGTTGTGCTATTGTGGCTATGTCAAGGGCCTGAATTCACTCGAAACCTTCACCTTTCTCTGTCATTTTGACTTTGGGAAATCGCCAGAAGTCACAGTACCAGATTCAGTGAACAAAGTACATGGAGACACATTGTGATATTTTCTGAAACTGCCTGTACATCAGGTGGCATTTGGCAGCTGGTGTCACTGAAATTTTGATCATAACTTTCTAGGACACTCATTAAGAAAAAGTCCAGAACTGCTTCAGGAATCAGCAAAGGCCATGGGATAATTGTGGTCATAGGGAGAAGCAGTATTTGGAAGGGTTTAATGGCAATGTATCTTTTACTATAATAAATGTTTAAAAATGGAAACATTCACCATATGTCTTGATCACACCCTGCCACTCCTTCATGAGACAGGTGAATCATGCACAAAAATCCCTACCTTACATGAGCTAAACTAAGGGTCGAAAGTGTATGCATTATTGGTTGCATGAATGGCCAGATCCAACACAGAATGAAAAGGAGGGGTTGTTGGTTTTGTATGTTCCTGAGAATTTTAAGATGGAAATACCGCAGTATTAAACTGTGAGAACAAGGATAAATCCCATCAATGAAGGTGGCCCTGGTCTATGTCACTCAGCAGGTAAGTGGCAGAGATGGTGGCTGAACTTAGATCTGTAGTTCCACAGTCTAAACCGGTCCCCTGCACAGTAAAGTGTCCACAAAAACATTGCTGGTGCTTCCATGTAGAAGGTGCTTAAATTACTCCCATAGCATTATTTTGTGTTATCAACTTCAAGTAAACACGTGCATCTCTAATTAATGCAAAGACTCCTATATCATTTAAACTACATTACAGGTATGCTTAATTTCAATTTCCTATTTATATTACATTTCCTTGGGCAACATTAGGAAGAAGTATTGCCACAGGTTCATTGAGCTAGCTATATTTTCAAAAAAGTGGAACAAGAAAGCAAATCAGAGTTCATATATTAGTTTTTAATCATTCTACTTGCTTGCCTTTTGCCTTGTCACACATAACACCTAATAGCTTCATTTAAAAAATATGAGGGAACTGGGTGAGTCTTGTGAATGCTAAAAGCGTAAGTACATTTCAGTTCCATACAAAATTTCATACCCCAGTTACTTTCTGTCTCACAGAAAACATAGTCCTAACTATAGCAGTTTCTAGTGAAATTACAGGTTTTTCAAGTATCAAGCTCCATCTGCTGAATTCTATTACTTAGATTCTCTCATTCAAATATCATTCTATGTCATGAAAATATTTGGTGATACATGATAACGAATTAATGAAAAGGAGAACATGTTATGTAACATTTAGAAGTTGCATTATGCAGTTTTATATAACATCTGGGTTCCAGCTCTCAATTTTTAATGATTTTAAAAGAAACAAAAACTCCTGCAATAAAGAAATTCACATTTAATCTGTGCAAAATAATCAGAAGTTTGCTACGAGATATAACCTAGAAACAAAGGCTCAACATAAATGTTGCTTTCAACATGTGTGTACATGTTGACAGACGTAGGCTATTTAATTTTCACTTATGTATGAAATGTGTGAACCTGACAGGGGTATACTGCTACATGGCTCATACAACAATATGTTCCACATGTATAAATCCATTCATGGATATGCTTGAGGACAACTTTCTAAAGTTTTTAAAAATAACAATTTTTTAGGTATTGGGGGTTGAACCCAAAGCTTCACACCTGTTAGGCAAGCACTCCATCACTGGGCTATATTCCTGGAGATTTCAGAAGAATGTTTGTGTGTCTGATACTGAGGATTGAACCCAGGGCCTTTGTACTGAACTACATCCTTAGTCCCCTCTTAGTTCTTTTTTGGGGGTACAAGGTCTCATTATTTGTTAAACTCCCCAGGCTGGGCCCAAACTCACAATCCTCTTGCCTCAACCTCCACAGTGCCAGGAATACAGGCACCTTGGTTTTGAAGCAGGGTCTTTCTGTGTTGTTCAGCCTACCCTCAAACTTGTGATTTTCTTGCCTCGGCCTCCAGAAAGGCTAGAACTCTAAACATGTGCCATTGTAACCTGTACAGCAACATTTGAAAAATGAGTACTGACAATAAATCTTCACCGAAGAAGAGGGGTTACACACTGGTGAGAGCAATTCAGTCGTATGTGGTTTACCTGTTCAATTCTGTTCTGGTGTTGATACTGGTACTGAGAAAAGGTATTGCAGGAAGAAGTAGTTTCATCCTTTTCAAATTGTCTCTTCACCTTAGCCAAACCCCCAGGCACTGTGCAGATATCTGGTTCCTCCATCTTCTGAGATAATTTAAGGAAAAAGGAAAATTAATCTTTACATCTGTGCAGAATGGGATTCTCAAGCTATTTTTGTGATAGTTGACAATTATTGATGAGGGATACATTATAAATATACTAGTATAGATAATTATTTCAGCAGATTTATTGAACTTAATAAAAGTACTCTTCCTTAGGGTGTAGGGGTAAGTAACAAGGGGAAGGAAAAATATGATGGTAATAAAACAGGGGAAAAACTTATCTATAGAAGGGTGGGGGGGTGTAGGGTGGGTAGGAAAATAGGAAAATATGAGAATTAAATTGTGCCATATGCTGGTACAAATTCTCCATATCATGTGTGATCATGATGTACATACATAACGTACCAAGAAAGATTTACATTTTTTTAAAGAAAGTACTGTTTCTAAACTGAAATCAGTAGGATTTTCAAAATATCAACTTCTCATTTCAAATAAATGTTGATGTCTTGGGATTAGACCTATTAAAATAAATTTCACTAGTAATATATTAGCAGATTAATAGATATTAGAATAATGGGTTCAATATGTACACACAACTAGGTTGTTAAAATCTAAAACATTTTCATGAGCAAAACATTAAGAATAATTATTGAAGTATTTTTGACTCAAAAACTTAAGGATGAACAAAATAAAGTGTCTCGAAACATTTCTTTTGTAATATTATTAATTTCAGTAACAATAACAGTTTCTTAAGACAAAGGGCTAGGTGATTTTTACATTACACACACTCACACACAGACACACACACATGGTGTTAGTTAACGCTTCCCAGTATTCTGTGAGAGGTGGACAAAATTTAGAGTAAAGAAATAGATGTGAAGGAGAAATGAGATAGCTTGTTAAGTCTTCATAGTTACAGTGTGAAAATTTTGGCACTGAAATTTGAATCACATTTGTTTGACTTAATCTTTGGGCTCAAACAACAGACAGGACACTGCGACATCACTCCACAGGGTCTCCTCCAACGTGCCACTCTGAGCACTCACTGGCAGGTCAGATTCAGGGTTTTAACAGTGAGAAAGTCTGGCCAGTTCTTGTCATTTTACCATTGAAAAAACCGATTCTATTTTATGTTTCTGGAAGCAACTTGCAGAGCAAGGAAGAACCCTAACGGATCTTATGCCCTCTCAGGCAGCAGAAGTGGCTCAGGACTTTGGTTTTGATGATCAGTGTAGCCCAGAGCCCAGAAGGCACTCAAGGCCAGATGGGATGACAACTCTCGAGTTTGTGGAACCCATGCCAGCCTTCTCTCCAGGAAGCTTCCAAGTCCGCCTGCAGCTGGGAGGAGACACAGGAACTCTTCAAAGCGCAGCAGGTCTCCTGAGGTCTAGTCCAGTCCTGACATAACCTTGGAAGCCTTAAGGCCTTGAAATCGGAGGCCTGGGAGCTGAGGTTCTCAAACCATGGGCTGTGAACACTTGGGGTCCTGGAATGTGCAGTTTGTGAAGCAGATGCTAAAAATAGAGCATTTATTTTAGGACTAGATTTCTCCTACCCCAGAATTTTGGAAACTGAACTGCTATGCGGGATTATCTAAGAGTTAATAACCTTTCTTGATTTCTGTGGACTATCAGATATTTCAGAAAATGCTCTATGGAAAAAAGAGATATGATTGTATATTCCTATATATTATATGTATATTTATATATATTATCAAATTCTGCAACGTACTTTAAAGTCCAATCAAAAACTGCAATTTTATACATATAAAAGCCATAAGAAAGTCTGTTATCCCCTTTGAAATTTAAGACAGAGTAAAAAAATGGAGGGGTGCCAGGCGTGGTGGCTCATGCCTGTAATCCCAGCAATCGGAAAGCAGAGGGAGGAGGGCTACAGTGAGTTCAAGACTAGCCTGGGCTACATAGTGAGCTCAGGCCCAGCCTGAACTACAAAGCGAGACCCTGTCTCAAAAAAAAAAAAAATGGAGGGGTGAATTAAGAGCAGAACATTTCTATTACTGCATCTGCTCCTTAATTTACATAAGGGGCCTCCCTGGATAATCTGCAAATTAATATAAAATTATTAAATGTTAGGAATTTAGATAATTATTAAGAAATGTCTTATTGTTTCAAACAACTATGAACAGTGTAAAAATCATTTGTAGATCAGTCATAATGTTTAGAATGGATACTTTCCCAGTAAGTTTATTTTCACGAAATTATCAGTTACTATTCTGGACAGGTTGTCTCCCTGTGTCAAATGAATTAAAATCCAGAAATAGCTATTCCTCTCCTTTAACCTTTTTTTTAGGAGTTGGACCACATTACAGAAGAAAAAGTCTATGCCGTTAGTTGTTTTTCAGGGCAACACTCACACTGCCTCTGGTGCCCTCGGCATTTGCAGACACAACTCATCTAACTGCTGAGAAAAAACCCTCTGAGGTGTCAATGGCAACACTAAAATGTCCTTGGGCCCAGCTTATGGCACCAGGTCTGCAGAGCTGAGAACACAGGGCTTGCCTGAGAGACAGTGAGGGGCCATGGCTGGAGTGTCTGCTTTTCTTGGATGAGATCACTCATCTGATATTTTGCCTTGTTGCTCACTCCTTCTGACTTCCCCCAGACTTTCTATTAGCTTGGCTTATCCACTTTCCTGGACTTGATGATCACCACTGCACTTGTGCCTTCACTCTCATAGCTTCACCCAGTGCCCCTCAGGAGCACAGTGCCTGGCCTCCCAGGTCTTTTTCTGAAATCTGAGTGAAAATCTCCCTGACGCTTACAACTTTTACATTCCTCATGCCTATAAAATGAGCTCCACATGGATAATACTAAGGTCTGGACCTAGCTCTAGCACTAGCCATGGTCCCTCATATCATGGTTGCACAATCTGATTCCTAATATTCTTGTTAGTCATTTTTCCTAATTTTCTTGTTCCAAAGTACTTGACTTCTTTCTAATGTTTCTCTTTCCAGCCACCAGGTACTAGCTTTGTGACAAAACTGAAAATTTTAATTTTTTTCTCCTTAATTTCCAGTATAAATATGGCCAAAAGCTCCAGATAGTACCTATGCCAAAGCCCTAATGTTGGGCTTCCCTGAAATTTTGTCTATCATATTAATGAGTTGATTGTCCTTATTCTTAGTTTTCTGCACTAGTCTCAGGACATCAGAAAATAGACAAATTTTCTGTGAGGGTTTAACACACATAGCCTGGATCTGTCAATGGAGTTGTTCCTATCTGAACCCTCTTGAACCTGGTCTTTACCAGCTGCATTTTTATCAACATTCTGACATTCTGACCTCTGAATCACCCCTCCAGCTCAGCTTATAGAAACTTTTCAAGCTGCTACTTCTAAAGCTTTCTGAACTCCTCCTGGGAACCACTTTTCCAAGCTTCTGAACCACGTGATCAGTTAGCATTGTAGCAGTGGCCCCACTTCTCCAGGGCCAAAGTCTGTATTAGTTAGAGTTCACCAAAAGAACAGATTGAAAATCAAATATATATGATTGTATAAAAGATTTATTAGGTCAGTTTACAATTATGACCCATGGAATGTACAAAATGGCTGTCTGTATGCTTGACAGCTGGAGAATCCAGTCAAAAGTCACAGGCTTAGAGCTAACTGCACAGTCTAGTGGTGATTTCATGTTGGAAAGTTGAAGTGTCTTTCTTGGAAGCCTAAAGCCCGTGAAGGTGAGTATCAATGGCAGTGGTGAAGACTGGATCTTTTCCTTCCTTCTTTCCCTTTTTATACCACACAGGCTACAAGTGCATTGGTTGACACCACCCATATCCAACGTGTAACTATCATTTTCAGTTGGCAACCTACATGTCAGTCATCCACAGGTAAATCCAGAGCTTTGCTAATCTGTTAGACAATTCTTAAAGTCGAATTGACATATCACAATTAATTGCATGCCATATTGCAACTAATTTATTTTATTGTTAATGACCACATAACTGAGGCTGCTTCTTGTGAAACCTTTTTATATTTATTATTACTCTGTTTCTTATTCTTGATTTGGAAATAAGATTTTTGATATAATGTCAATAATAACAAGTTAATTTTAAAATCCAATACTTAGATAAATATATTGCATAGCCATCAATTTTGATTACAAAGAGGTTCCCTTGGCTTAATGAATATCATAATTTTGGAAGTTAGGCAGATAGTGATTCTAATCCATGTCTTGATAAAAACCTTGGGCTGGAGTTCTTGAACTTTCTTTTTATATGCTAAACATAGCAATATATTTCACACAGATTTATTGTCTGTGTTAAAAAGATAAATGGAATAGAATAATACAGCACAGAATCTGATGTTTTAATTCACTGTTCAACAAACATTTCTTCCCTCTTCAACCAAGTGCTATTTTATTGGGTATGAGATAATGAGAGACTAATCATTGCTAGCTCTCTAAGCATGATTAAAATATCATAGATTCATTTTGGGTTTAAATCCATGACGTTCAGATTTTGCACTTAAAATAGTTGGACTAATTGTGTTGATAAAATTTAGTCACAAATAGTTCCAATAATTTTTTGTGTTTGTGAGTTTGTTGAATGAACTTATGCAAATAAGACAATTTCATCACACAAGGCAATTATTTTTTCTTTGTTGTACATATTGAGCAGCATTCCTGTGAAATGACATATATTCTCTTTTTTATCATAATGTTTTCTTAAAGCCAAACCAAATTGGATATTTTTGAGGTAAAAAATGCTATGAATTCAGTTAAAAATTACTGACATCAAAAAGCCTAGGAACTTGAATTATTGTATAATCTAAAAATAATTTTAACTCAAGCTTTTGATTGGTAAAAATGGGCATAAAATAAAGATAAATAAAAGGATTATGAAATCCCTTCTGTGCAGACTATTTTCAGATTAACATTGGTTTTTAAATTTCATATTAAATAATAAGATTAACTTATCTACTTGCCCACTTTAAGCGTTCTCTGTTTAATACAAATCATGGCAAGAATATTCTTTTTTGGGTTTTTTTTTTTTTTTTTTTTTGAGACAGGGTCTCGCTTTGTAGTTCAGGCTGACCCTGAGCTCACTATGTAGCCCAGGCAAACCTCGAACTCAGCAATCCACCTGTCTCTGCCTCCCGAGTGCTGGGATTACAGGCGTGAGCCACCACACCCGGCACTGCGGTATGTGGTGTTGATTGCTGGTGGGCGTGAGCCACCATGCCCAGCATTCTATGTGGTCACC
>PVIC010059349.1:0-10143 GCA_004025085.1 Thryonomys swinderianus | reverse complement strand
TCAGGCTGGCCCTGAGCTCACTATGGTGCCCAGGCAAGCCGCTGCGAACTCAGCAATCCTCCTGTCTCTGCCTCCCGAGTGCTGGGATTACAGGCGTGAGCCACCACGCCCAGCATTATATGTGGTAACCGGGGATCGAACTCAGGTCCTTACGCTTGCGAGGCAGGCACCGGAACCACTGAGCTAACCCTCCGGCCCCTTGCAGCACTTCTTAAAGCTGACTCTACATGAGAAGAAATGCACAGAGGGCTCAGAATCACAGTCTTGGGGAAGGTATTAGTATACCGGAGTAAACTAAAGCCAACGATGTAAGTGACGTCCCCCAGAGGAAGGAAATGGGATTTCTCCATCGAGAGCTCTACTATAGATGCTTTTTCACGTTGTGTATTTAACCCTTTTCATCTCTCAGCAAGGAATTTATTATTATCTACATTTGTTTGTTTGTTTGTTTGAGACAGGGTCTCACTTTGTAGTTCAGGCTGGCCCTGAGCGCACTATGGAGCCCAGGCAAGCCTTGAACTCAGCAATCCTCCTGTCTCTGCCTCCCGAGTGCTGGGATTACAGGCGTGAGCCACCATGCCCGGTATTATTTACATTTTTAATGAGTGAGGAAACTAAGATTCTAAGTTACTTACCCAAGATCACACTAACTATGAAGTGACTTCCCTAAATTCACAGAGATACCAAGTGTCAACTTCAAGCTATCAAACCTCAGGTATCTCAGCTTTCATCCCGGATCTCTCTACTACATTATTCTTCCTCTGTAACAAGTATCTACCCTAAACAAGATGTAAATGTAGTCATTTTCTTCGTATCAACAGGACAAAAATTGAATGTATATACCAATTAATTCCTCAGATCAGATATATGACCTACCTTTCAATAAGTCCTTAGTAATAATTATGGATTGAAGGTTTGGATCCCCCCAAATTTCTGCGTTGTCCTCCTAGGCCCCAATGTGATGGAGCGTGGTAGAAAGGCGGGTGGGAGGAAACTGGAGTAGGATTATGTGGCCAGGTAAAGCCTCATGATGGGACTGTTGCCCAGAAGGAGGTGAAGCACCAGACCCCTCCCTGAAATGGGTGGACACGCAAAGGAGGTGGCCATGTGGGAGACAGCCGGAGCGCTCTCGCCGAGAGCCTGTCCATGCTGGCACCCTAATTAAACCCAGATTTTGAAACTGTGAGAAATCAGTGTTTGTTCTTTAAGCCATGATATTCTCTTCCAACAACCCAAACTGACCGAAACAGTAATATTCATTTTGTAATAAACTGGGCTCTTATATGATTGTTTCCCCAATTTTGGAAAGAATACTTACACAGCATCATACATGATGTTTACTTGATGAAGTCTCATAAATAGACAAAAATAAGGCAACTGTATCTCTTGACCTACTTCTAAGTTTTTAGATCACACTGTTACCTATCTCATATTAATAGCTTTCTATTATTCCTCTACAAATGATATTATAAGTCAAAGGTCTAATTTTAGCTGTTAATTAATGGAAATAAACATAGTTTATTTAACAGCACAGAATATTTGTTGACAATAATTGTTCTCACCTCAAAGTTAACAAAAATTGGTTTTACATCTGAAAGATAGTTGATTCTATATTGCCATATCACAAATCTGGCATACAAGAATTTCTGTTTAAATCCCAACCTTACAACTTACAGCATGGATGAAGCTGCAGCTCGCTGTCCCGCACCTGAAACATGAGACTGGGCTGGGGACGTAGCTCAGTGGAAGAGCACCTGCCTGGCGCGCACCCAGCCCTGGTTTCTAGCCCCAGCACTAAAGATCCGAAACAACAACAACAAAAGAACCTAATAATGGTATCCACATCAGAGAGGCTTCATGAAGATTAAATGAAGTAATATTAACTCACCAAAAGACTTTAAAAAATCTGATGAATAAGAATGACAAGATTGAGTCATTTATGTGCAAATGGATACACCTGGAGGACACACTAATAAGTGAAATAAACAGATCACAGATAGGCAAATACCAGATATGAGCACCTGTAGATACAAATGAGCTCTAGAAAGTATGACAGTTTTTGTAGAATGGGAAGTTTCCAAAGGAAATTTGGTGTGGGAATGTAACGAGGGGAAGGAATAAATATGATTCTGAAAGAAAATAAAAGAGCATGCATATAGGGGGTGGGGAGGTGTGGGCGGGTACGGATATGGGTAAAAATGAGAATTAACTTGTGTCGTATATTGGTACAAATTCCCCGATGTTGTGTGATTGTGAGATGTATATAAATTGTACCAATAAAGAATTAAAATTGTTTTAAAAATTCTGATAAACCGTATGTGCTCAACACATGGTGACCATAATCAGTAGTGTTTTTTCTTATTTATCTATGTTTGTTTCTGGTCCTATCTGCCCACCCAATTTCAGCCTCAGCATGAAGGCCCTTTCTGAAGACCATACACTTATTTGCTGGGCCTCCTTGGAGTTTATGATCTAGGTATACACTTGATGGGAATTGTGGACTCTACACAGACATAGTATTTTAAGTAGTAAAATATCTAAGAAGAAAGGTAAATCACAATTTTCTATAAGCTGAAATATTTCTTTGAGGTACCAAAATGTGTATGTATTCAAGAGGAATTCTCGGGAATGCATGTACCAATGGAATTTCTGAGCTGTATGTTTTTAAAATACTCAACGTTATGATGTGTTGCAAAATTGTCTCTTTCCACCCATCCCAGTAATTTATTATATATACTATTGATTCCTCATTCAGTTTTGTCTCACTTCTTAATTTTTGTCACCATATAGGAATAATATGGTATCACACTGTGGTCTTGATATATATACATTTATCTAACTGCTAGTGATATCAGCAATGCCTTTTGTCCATTTTTTCTGTCATCTTTTTCTTACTGATTTATAACCTTTAAATATTTTGAATACTAGTTCTTTCTGGTATATGTGGCAAAAAATCTTTTAGTTTAGTGTTACCTTTTCATTTATCTAAGTATACTATTGATGAGCAATTCTTAATTTTAATGTAATACATTTTATTTTCTTATGTAACTCTTTTTGTCGTGTTTAAGAAATTTACGGGAAAGAATAAATATGATTTGAAAAGAAAAAGAAAGCACACATACATAGTAGGTGGGGGGTTGTGGGGTGAGTTGGGAGATGGGTAAAAATGAGAATTAACCCATGTCATACACTGGTACAAATTCCGCAATGTTGAGTGTGATTGTGAGCTGTATGTAAAATGTACCAATAAAGAATTCAACTGAAAAAAAGAAAGAAATTACTCCTGTTAAAAGACCTTAAAGATAATTATGCTTAGGATGTGATTTTTAAAATACAGAGACTGTTTAAAATTTTAAAAATTTCTTTCAACTACAGACACATTGTCTTTTCTTCTCAAAACACTCTCACTTTGAACATATTTTTCTCATGTCCTTGCTGCTTTCTGAAGCAATTTTGAAAATCTTCTTCCGTGTCTTTGTGAGGTAATAAAAAAAAATATGGTGAATGCTACTGCTATGTGCCATCCAACAGAAAGGCAGGCTCATAAAACCATCCAATGTGTCCTCTTCCACCTTAGTTCCTGGCTGTGGTGCTGTGTGAATTCTGCCCCTTCCACAAAGTTACACTGACCAGGAAAGACAAATGTTTGAGTTGATTCAAGACATCGAGGCAGCCAGAACTTGCAACTGAAGACACTCAGGAAAGAGGACTTGCAGAACTGCTTTGGACAGCAGCAAGAATGATGGGATAAATGTGATGTGTGTTCATAATATGGGAAGCATTTCAGAGAGACTAATGGCAATTTGTCTTTTACTGCAGAGAATTATTTCTCAATAAACATGTCAATTATGTCTCATATAGTCTTCTAAGTTTGAAAGTTTCACTTTTGATATTTCCCAGTCCATCCAATTTGTATAGGGTATGAGATATGAGATAGAAACCTAGTTTATTTTTTCTATATGAGTCACAAAACCTTTCAAAGGAATAGCCCTTTATTTCTTCAAGCACTCTGCCATGAGAACTTTGTTATAAATAAGATCTATACACAAATATATAATGACCTAATTTTGAGTTCTTTTAATTCTAATCAATTCACTAATTTTTCTAGACAGGCACCAATAAAACACTGCCTTAATCATAACAGTTTTATAAAAAGTTATTACCTATAGTAATGCAAGTTCCTGTTATTCCCATGATTATTATCAGTCTTGGCTATTTTAACCCTTTATATATATATTATCAATATGTTGGTTGAATTTTTACTAAACTTACATTAGAGATTAATCTGGAAAGAATCAATAGCACTATTTAATTTTTAGATCCACAAACTTAGCTTCTCTTTCCATTTTTGGAGAGAGATTCTATTCAGTAATGGTTTTATAAATTGGAGAGGTGGGAAAAGCTTCATTAATTACATTTGTTTATAAGCACATTATAGTTTTTGTTTGTAACTCTGACTGGTTTGTTTGTTGTTTTATATATGTTTTCCAGTTTTTAAAGAACTCTAATTGACTTTAATATATTGGTTTCATACTGAAACATTTGCTAAAGTCTTATTTCTTATAAATTTTATGTACTGTGGGGTATTTTTAGTATATGTGCTGCCGAAGTGAGCACAACTGTGGGGTATTTTTAATGTGCAAGTAGAAATAAAACTTTACAACTATTTTAAGCCTTAAATTCTTACATATTTCTTTTTTCTTCTATTATTAGGAATTTAATGCAGTGTGGAATAGAAGTGACAACAGACCCAATTTCTGATTAATTTAGGTGAGTAAAATTTCTTGATTGTTAAAAGAAGTATTTACACTGTTTTCCTATTTGGGGGTCATATTTGTTGTAGTTTGGTTTAACTTAGTAGATACAATTTATCTTACCAGATTAAGGAAGTTCTCTTTTATTTTTAGTTTACTAAAGGCTTTAAAAAATATAACTGGATAATGAATTTTATGAATATTTTTCTGCATACAGTGAGGTGATCATGTAATTTTTACCTCTAACATGTTAATGTGTTGAACAATATATCTTTGTGTTTTATATAAACATATTGGCAGCATGTGGTATCTCTGTTGGATTAACTTCACAAATATTGATTTGAAGTTATCTATATTTATAAATGAGTTGTGTATAATTATCCTTGGCTGGCTTTATTATCAGTTTATAATCACTATTATAAAATGAGTTAGAAAATTCTTTTCTGTGTTAGGAATTTGTAGTACAAGATTAGAGTGAATAGTTCTTTGAATTTCTAGTGTAACTTGCCTACAAAATGTCTCAGCCTAAAATTTTCTTTGTGAGATGACTTTTAACTGTTGTCTCATTTCTTTTTATAGTTATGATATTATAAGAGTACTAATAAAAGCTTGGTAGTTTTTCTCATGATACTTCTGGCATATCGTATTTTTCTAGGATTTTTTTCCCCATTTTCTAAAGCTCAGACAAAAATAAGTAAAGATGTAGGAGATACAGCTGTCATGATGAGTGAGCCTAGTCTACCTGAGACCTGATTTCAGATCCACACATTTTTTTCTAATTATATAGAAGTTTTACCAAATAGGTCACACACCAGGTCATAAATCAAATCTCAATAAAATCTAAAGCATTAAAGTAACAGACTATGTCCTCTGATCATAAAGGATTAAATCAGAAGTCTATAACAAAGAGATATTCAGAAAATTTCTGAAGTTTGGAAACTAAGCAATAAACTTCCAAATAACCTATGATTCAAAGAAATGATAATGAAAATTAGAAAATGTTGTGAATTAAGTGATATGATAAATGTTCTGATCTACTCATCAGTTGGTCTCTCCAAGTATTTATACTTCACAATTTTAGTGGAAACAATAAAAATGTGGCATATTCACTGTGATAAAAACTTCATGGTACTGGCAAAGTAACAGACCTGAGGACCAGTGAAATAGATTAGAAGATCCAGAGACAACCCCAGATACACTAAGCCAGCTTATCTTTAACAAAGAAACCAAACATCCTCAATGGAGGAAAGACAGCCTCTTTAACAAATGGTGCTGGAAAAACTGGGCTTTAACCTGCCAAAAAACTAAAGCTAGACCTATCTCTTTCACCGTGTACAAAACTAAATTCACAATGGATTCAAGACTTAAATATTAAAACAGAAACAATAAGCCTGCTGGAAAACAGGTTAGGTAAAACTCTTGGAGACACTGGTTTAGGCAGAGACTTTCTGAACAAAACATCTATAGCACAAGAACTAGCAGAAAGAATCAACAAATGGGATCTCATCCTCCTAAAAAGCTTCTGCACAGCAAAAGAAGTCACTGGCGCCACTAAAAGACAACCAACAACATGGGAAAAAAATCTTTACTAGCTATTTGTCAGACAAAGGGCTATTATCTACAATATATAAAGAACTTAAACAAATCAGCCTTCCCAAGTTTAAAGACCCAATTCAAAAATGCGCATCTGAACAGACACTTCTCAGAGGCAGAAGTCAAAGCAGCCAAGAAGCATTATGAAGAAATGTTCAACATCACTGGTCATTCGAGAGATGAAAATGAAAATAACACTGAGATTTCATCTCACTCCACAAAGAATGGCTGCTATCACAAAATCAACCAACAATAAATGCTGGTGAGGCTGTGGGGAGAAAGGAACCCTTCTCCATTGCTGGTGGGATTGCAGACTTGTGCAACCATTGTGGAGATCTGTGTGGAGATTCCTCAGAAAACTAGGACTAGAGGTCCCATTCGACCCTGGTATTCCCCTGCTAGGAATATACCCAAAGGAATTTTAAAAATCACATTGGAAAGACAGATGTACACCCTTGTTCACAGCAGCTCAGTTTGTGATAGCCCTATCTTGGAAGCAACCCAAATGCCCATCAACTGGAGAATGGATAAAGAAGATGAAGGTTTTTTTTTTAATGGAGTATTATTCTGCCATAAAGAATGACAAGATTCATTCATTTATGTGCAAATGGATACACCTGGAGCATACACTAATAAATGAAATAAATAGATCACAGATATGGGGGGTGGGGAGGTATGGGTGGGTAGGGATATGGGTAAAAATGAGAATTAACTTGTGTCATATACTGGTGCAAATTCCCCAATGTTGTGTGTGATTGTGCGATGTATATAAAATATACCAATAAAGAATTCAACTAAAAATGTGGCATATTAAAAACTTGCTTAATGGAAACTTTCACCTAGAAAAGCAGAAAGTAGACATGTTTGAAAAATACTCAAGATTTAAGAAAATGAATAACAAATGCAAAGAAAGGTAGCACTAGTGAAGTGCAAGCAGGAGGATCATTTGCGTTCATGAGTTCCTTAATCTGATAAAGATCTGTAAGAGGTAGATACAAAAGGTGAGAGAAAAAGAAAAGGCTTTAGTGGATGTTTGCATCTGACCATCTTACCCCACCTTTGTGTACTAGGAGGGGATGGGATAGAAAACTGAATTGTTCTTCCCTTTGGTAGTGTTGGCGAGCATACCCAGAGACTCACATACACTAAGCGAGCACTCTACCACTGAGCTACATCCCCAGCCCTAAATATTTAGTTTGTATGTTCAAGAGCCTTAAAGAGTCACGTGCACATGGACTTAATGAGAAGGAAACAGATTGTTTCTAAGTGTGACATAAGTATGCTGTGTGTTCAATAAAACAAACATCTGAATTGTGGCTATAACATACTGACATGGCTGATGGAAAGAAATCTCACGAGTGTAAGTAAAATACCATATTAAGTATTCTTTTTTTAGCAAGGACATTTTCAGAAAAACAAAAGTGGTTTGTTCCAAAAGGAATGAGTGGGCCAGCATTCGGGAGGCTGAGGTGGGAGGGCTGCAAGCTGGAGTCCTGCGTAGGCAGCTTAGTGAGAACCTGTCTCAAAATAAAACTGGGAGGTAGCGCAGCATGAAGGGCTGGATCCGACCCTCAGTACCCCAAAAACATAAATGAACGACCACCACCAAAAAGGATGAATAGTAAAATATCATAAGTTGTGGGACATTTATTTATAAATATAGGCTCATGAGTTTATATCTGTTAAAAAAGGCTTTTTATCTGAAACTTCTATACCTATATTTATAGCAAGCAGTATTTACAAAAAAAAATTTAGAAAAGTTGCACCCCAAATATCTATCAAAAAATAAATGGATAAATAAAATATCAAACAGTCATATAATGAAATACTATTCAGGAGTAAAAAGAAACATAGCACCAATACCATATGAATGAACTCTGAAAACACTATGTTTCGAAGCAGCCACACAAGGGCACCCATTATATAATTTAGTTTACATTAAAATGTCCATAATGGCAAATATATACACATAGAAAGTAAATTAAAGCTTGCCTATGGCTAGAAGGTGGATTGGGGTTGGTAGGCTAGTAGTAAATGTTGTAAGGATTCTTTGGGAGTTAATGAAAATATTCTAGATTTGTGGTTAAGGGTACTTAGTTCTATGAATACACTGAAAACCATAAAACTTTAATGGCTTAATTTATAAAACATGAATTATATGCTGATAAAGCTATTAAAATTATTTAGAAAAATTTTAGTTTCTATAAGAGATCAAAATTAAACATATCTGAAGAGCACAGAGCATCCTACTTGTATTTCTTGAAAACTTACAATGAAGTTCATACACAGTAGATGCTCAAAAAATATTTACTTGGATAAACTTAATAAAAATAATTTTGAAAAAAGTATTAGAATGCCGGGTATTAATAGGAACAAATGTTATACACTAGACCCATCATTCATAATTTTATGCAAATAATAAACATTATCCTTCTTAACCTGAAATAACCCTGAATCCTTGGAATACATATCAGGTTTACTCGGTATCAGATTTCTACTCTCTTAAATATATTTTGCCAAACTAAACTTAGTTTCAATCCCCTGAACACCATGGATACCCTTAAAAGGGGAGGGGAAAGAACTAGGTGAGAAGTAAATCACGTGGGATTTAGCATGGTGAAAGGAGAGAACCAACTTGTCATGCTTTGAAGATACTCTGGTCTCTTGGAGACTCATGTTGAAACTCGGTCCCAGTGTAACAACGTTGCGAGAGGTTGGAGCTCTTCAGAGAGCAAGGCATGTGGGCTCTGCCCTTACAAATGGATGAATGGCTTTCCTGAAGGTCTGGGTTAATTCTCCTTGGCCAGAATAAACTGCTATTCTTTACAAATCACTCAGTCTCAGGTATTATAGCAACGAAAAACTGACAAAAGACAATTCTATTGATCTATATCTTACATACTAGATCTTATATGCAACGTAGGCACTTTGGGAACTCATTCTATGTGGTGCTCTAAGAAAGCTGGCATTCAGCAACTGGATTTAGATATATAGAAAGGCTCTTCAAAAATCTAGATATAGAGAACCATTGTCTTTATATATTGTAAATGCAGTAGGAGTACACTACTAATTCCAACTGTAAACTTTCTAAGAAAAATTATGCTACATCCTTTCAGCAAAAACTAAACCAAAGAACTCTGAGTGTGGTAGCACATACCTACAATTCTAGCACTCTGGAGGCTGAAGCAGGAAGACCATACACTGAAAGCTAGTCTGGGTTACATAGCAAGATCTTGTCTCAAAAAACTAAAAAGTAAACAAAAAAATTTTAAATAAAAGAAAAATTAAACCAAAAGAAGCCACAAACTCTGAGAGTGTTAGAGCCATTACAGAGAAAAGACATAGTGCCTAGGAAGCAGTCTCTTGGCAACTAAAATTAAAAAGAACTATTACTTTTTCTTAAACTATTATGCCTCTAACAATAAAATTTAAAAGACAAAAAAAATTGTAGGTGTTAGTAACTGAGAATACCTTACAAAGTAACAGAAAAAGATTTTAAACAGAAAAAATAAAAGAAGGAACAAAATAAAACAGTAACTCATAAAGATGAGTCTTACAAAAAAGAGCAAAAACAACAAGTTACAATCAGATGATTATATGTAATAGATCTCAAAACACTACCACGAAGACTCTGAGGAAGCAGGTTGAAAGAAACAATCCATGTCTTGTCACATCAAAGTGTTGGGAGATGTAAGTGATCTAACAGGATGTATATATTGGAAACAAAAAAGAATTCCATAAACTATAAAACAGATGTCAGTGGCTACAGAATCATGTGTATTTGTTTGTTTATGCT
>PVIC010059348.1:0-10158 GCA_004025085.1 Thryonomys swinderianus | reverse complement strand
TGAAGAGGTCAGGATGACGCACTGTGTGCGGTGTGGGTCCTGACAGCTTGGGGAACGTCTGGTCTTCTCGTTTTTCTAGAAAGAAAGGAGCACGTTTCTGTGTGTGCTTGTTCGTCAGGGTGTGGTCCTGCTCCAGATTTTTAGGGGAAGCTGATGTGAGGTCTTTGTCCTGCTGAGTTTCGTAGTTCATTTGGATGTGAAAAGTGAGTGTGATTCCACCTGACAGTGTGTCATGGTTTCGCCGCAGTATCACCTGGCCGCCTCCTTGTCTTCTTGATTTCCTCGTCCTGAGTTGCAAATCAGTCGTGTGTACACGGCTCCGCTACCTGCCTGGTTTCTCCCTCTAGGGGAGCCGGCTTCTCTTCCAAGTGCGTGTGGGGGCGGAAACACCCAATAACTTTGCAGTTTCCAGAGAGACCTGGCAACAGTGAAGAGGGACTGGGAAACCCCGTCTCGGCACGTCTGGGGCAGCCACAATGCTGAAACCCACACGGATGAGTCAGAGGGCACTGCTGTCCTGGGGCAGCCGTGTGATAGGTGGAAAGGGATACACAGGTATGAGCTACTTGTGAGCGCTTCCAGCTCGAGAAAGGTAGAGTGAGGTAGATTGGTTGTCGCCACCCTTCCTGGGCTGTCCTGACATGGGTGCTGCCCCTTAAGGTGAGTGAGAGGGATCTTAGCAGCCGTTTATGCCAGGCTGCCACCCAGGGATTCCTGCTCCAACCCCCCCGGAGCCGCTCCTGTGCTCCCTGAGGTGACCGAGGTGCCCCCTTCCCCATGAGCCAGCCTGTGGTGACCCCAAGCACTTCATTGGAAAGCATGTCACGGTTGGTTCCCAGGAATGTTTGTGCTTTCATAATCGCTACAGCGGGAGGATCGGACAGTCCACTCCTGGAGCAATGAAGAGCAGGTGTTTCATCCTCCGTCTCTGGCTTCTCTGATACCGATGCCCACTCTCCTGTCAGCCAGCTCCTCCTTTCCTCTGCTCTCTCCCTGCCCCTTCCCAGGAATCTCTCCAGAGGAAACTCCCCCGTTTCCTTCTCTGTCCGGCTCCTGCCAGCCTCACACCTGGACTGTGGCAGGCATCGTTTCCGCCAGAGGCCCAGGTCAGGAAATGACTACAAGCTGGGGAGATACAGCCCCAGAGACTGGGAGAGCCATGGCCTGGGGCTCGCTCCTGCTGTCTCACCTCCCCAGGAAGGGGAGGAGCCCTAACTGCCCCCTACCTGTCTTTTCTCCTCTTTCCCAAGAACAAGTGGCTCCTGGGCATGACTTACATGCAACTTACAGAGCCTCTTACTGACCAGAGGCACACCACGCAGCCACGCTTGGTGACACCTAGATGAGGTAGTTTTTGTTACTCTTCCTTTAAACAAGATACACTTCAGAGAAAAAGCACTTACCTGCGCGTCCCTCTCGCTTTTCCTGCCCTGAAGTCCCTGGTCACGTGACCTGGGGAGCTGGACTCCTACTCTCCATGCTCATGAGTCACTAGACACTGGAGACAGAAGTGGAGGCAGGAAGAGTGGGAGAGAGAAGTTCAGAAGTCTTTAGAAGAATGAAGCAGACCAGAAAGAAGAAACCGCATTGTTCTCTGGTTCTGGACGTACGGGTCAAAGACCAAAGGGAAGAAAAATCTCTATTGTCCCTCTGGCCTCAGTGCGATGCAAGAAACTGGATTCATTTCTTTGGCTTCATGTGAGAAACCCTGGCTCCAGTAGCAGAACTTCCGCTGGAACCTTTCCAGCCATGACTGCCGGGAACGCAAGGCTGTCCTCACCAGCTTCTCGAAGGCCACGGGCGGCTGCCCACTGGACAAGACCGGAGCCAACAGAACTGGTGCTCTCAGCATCCTGAACCACCCTCCAAACGACTCAGGGGACTCAACCACATACTCATCTATCCTGTTAGGCTGGGGCGAGGCCTCCTTGACTGGGTGCCCACCATGCGCCAGGCCTGCACTAGACTGAGGGGACACAGGCAGGTGAGACCCAGCCCCTGACCTAGGAGTTCACAGTCCACACAGCAGACAATCTGTTTTGGATCCTGGGATCCATCTCTGACCAAAGTTGGATTCTCTCTGCAGATTAATGCAACGGTCATAAACTACTCTGCACAGTTCCCAGTGGGAGTGTCGTGAGCTCCCTAAACTTCATTCATTTTGAGGGCTTTTTCTTCCTCAGCTTAGATGATGAATTTTCTGATGGAATTCATTGCCTTCCCACCTTTAACAGGTACATCGGAATGATTCGTTCAAGGTCACACAGGAGTATGAGAGCCCAAGGCACTCTGGTATTAAGAAGGCACTCAGAAACCCACTCCCTGACTTCCAATTCTGCCCTCCCCATTTACTGGCTATTTGACCTCGGTACCTCCCATAACCTCTCCATGCTTCTGTTTTGCTCATCAGTGAAATGAGGGTAAAAACAGTAACCTACGTTACAGGGTCACCGTCAGAATAAGGAGTTCATCTATGGTAAAGACTTAGAGCAAGGGCTAGCAAACTTAGTTTAGTAATCCCAGCTCTCAGGGGTAAGGACTAAAATGTGTATGTATAATATATGCATAATTATTTAAGGTATAAAAATACTTACTCATGGGCAGTACAGAATCAGAGTTTGGGCATGGTCTGAACTTTTCCAACCTTTAGCTGAGAGCAGCAACAGGCACACAGTAAGTGCTCGGTAAGCGTTAGCCTCTGTGCCCCAAAGCAAGGCTCTTTCAACTGCTGTGAACTGTGAATCACCCCTATGGCCCAAGCACCAACAGGAAGCAAAGAGCTGGTGAGGCAACAAGGCCATTGTGTTTGTAAGAAGATGAGCCTGGGTTGCTGTGGGCCACACCTCCCTGCCCTGCCAGTCTGGGGTTTCCCATCAGAGTCTGGCTCAACAAGGAGAAGGAGGAGGAGGAGGAGGAAGAGGAGGAAGAAGAGGAAGAGGAGGAGCCCACTATTTAATCACAGGCAGAGAAGCCTGGGTTGGGTGCCAAATCAAGGCAGGAAGAAGAGCTGCCTTCCTCTCCAGGCAGAGGTTAACATGGAGGGGGAAGGGGTGGGGGAGGGAGCAGGGGGGAGGGGCCCACCCCACAGCTCCCGGTGCTAGGGGCCCTGGAGCATGCTGTGCTACAGCTGTGGGTGCTCTAGGAGAATCTGTAGGAGCCCAGATGAGTTACCTGCCTTCTGCCCACCCCACCCCAGTACTCAGCAGCCCACCATCGACTCCGAGTTGCTTCATTTTGATACAGGACCAAGGTCGTAGGAAGGTGGCTGGGAAATGAGTGGGACCTGGGAACTGCAGGACGCCAGGAAAGCGCCAAATAACTCCCAGGACCCCGTTGGGTCCTTGCAAGCTCCCAAGAGATGTGGGTGGCATCAAAGAAGACAGGACGCGCAAGTGGCCTCTCCATGACAGCTCATGCTGCCTCTCTCAGACGCAGCTGTCACTCTTGTTTTTGCTTTCACCCTCCTTTTCTATTTGTTCAGCCCAGTTCGTTCTGTAGAGCTGTTTCTTCCGTACCCGTTCAAATAAAGTTTTGGCGTGCGGGGGGTTGGCTCAGTGGTTCCGGCGCCTGCCTCGCAAGCACAAGGTCCTGAGTTCGATCCCCGGTAACCACATACAATGCTGGGCATAGAGACTCAGTCCCACCAGCAATCAATGCCACATACCACAGTTCCGGGTATGGTGGCTCACACCTGTAATCCCAGAACTCGGGAGGCAGAGGCAGGAGGATTGTTGAGTTCCAGGCTTGCCTGGGCTACATAGTGAGCTCAGGGCCAGCCTGAACTACAAAGAGAGACCCTGTCTCAAAAAAAAAAAAAAAAAAAATGTTTTAGCACCATTTTTGGCTTGTCTCATCCAATTCTTTGCTCATCAAAACAAAAAATACTTCTGATTGCTGGGCCATTTCTAAAGGAGTGACACCAAAACAATTTTACCAGTGGCAAAAGGCCTGGGATTGAGGAGCAACTTGCCTAAACTCACGCGGCCAGCCTTGCTCTCTGCCCGCCTGGTACATGTTTCTGTCTCCCACTGGAGCCATGTTGCCCACTGTTTCATGCTCATCAGGTACATCCAGCTCTGAGCTGGACACGGCCCTTTGCAGAGTATATTTACTTCTTTATCAAAACCTCCCAAGGTCTCTCTGTGCACCAGGCTCTGTACTAGACATAAAAGGTGAAAAAAGAGTTTCTGACATGCCTGTAATGCCTGCTCTTGGGAGGCTGAGGCATGAGGATTGCTGTGATTTAGAGGCTAGCCTGGGGTATATAGTTCAAGGTGAACCTCAAACTATATAGTGATACATGTTTTAAAAAAAAAAAAAGGAAGAAAATGTCTGTTTCTAAGGAGCTCAGTTTATAATTTAGGGTGATTACTGTCACTCCTTGGTTGTTGTGTCCCCTTGTTCATTCATTCAACAAACACTGAGCGAGTCCTTTGTGCTCCGGCCACTGGGAACACAGCAGGAATACAGCTGCTGCCTTTAGGGAAATGGGTCTCGCTGGGGAGAAAAACAGTGAGAGCTACACAGACACAGTAGTGTGCAGTAGATGTTTGACAACCGATTCTGCTGGAAAAAATAAAAATAAAAGCCCTCATGCGTGCGTTTTGGTGACTTTCTTGCTGTGACCGCTGTCCTCATGGCCTATTTCGGGCTCTGACATGGTGAGAGATAAAGGCAATTTGCTCTTGCGGTGCAGCACAGACCCTGAGACAGGCGACGGCCAGGAGACACTCTGAGGGAGGGAAGCAGGACACGCAGAGAGCGGTGCTGTGCTACCTCAGGTGGCCTTGCTGGGGAGCCGGGATGTGAATTCAGAGCTCCGGACGAAGTGAGGAATCGCTGTTTAGTGGGCAGGTGCAAAGGCCCCAAATCACCCGCTTCTTGGCCTGTTTGAGGAAAGCCAGGAAGGTCTGCCTCTCTGCACAGAATTGACGGAGCCCGGGGAGGAGGACTTGAAGCCAGCAGGGGTTCAACAGGTGACAGAGGAGGAAGGGGTTGGGGCAGGCTGCCTGGAGAACACAACGTCTGTGGGGCGCCTTGGTCTGTGAGGACAAATAGATCAGAGAGGTGAAAGTTCAGGGCAGAGGGGAAAGACAAAGGAGTTCTAGGCAGAAGGCTGGGCAAGGGTAGGGGGCGGGGCAGAGTACTGCAGCCGCCCGGGGACCTTGGGGGAGTCCCAGAGAATGTGGCTGTGGGGCTCCTGGCAGTACCCCACTGGGGACAGATGTGGAGGCGGGTGATTGTGACGGACACACTGGACAGAGAGACGGCAGGCAGGGAGGCTGCGGCGCAGGGTGGAAAGGATGCTTGCCTGCCCAGGGCAGCGAAGGGCTGATCTTGGAACCAGAGCCTCCTGTGTCTGTGGATGTTCACTGAGGGCTTTCGTGTACCCTGCCTTTCATGCCCACATGACAGCTTGGCGTGGGGGTGGCACACAGGGACTGGCAGGTTAGTGATGGCGGTAGACTCGATGCTCGTATACTTAGGCTGGCCCTGTGACTCGCTTGTACCCAACTGTGTGTAGCAAAAGGGACACAATGAACACCCAGGCTTGGTCAGAAGTAACCTTATGTTGGTCCTACATCCTTCTTCCAGGGAAGCCTCAGCTGCGTGAGAAGTCCGATTACCCTAAGACCAGTACACAGCAAGGTCCTATAGCCCTGCCAGGGGCTGCACGGCCAGAGGGTTCAGATAGCCTGTGGTTACTCTGGCTGCCCAGCCCAGGTGCCAGGCATGTGAATGAAAAGGCCCCTAGTACGTCTAGTCCAGCAGCGCCCCCAGGAGGACTCCAGCCCCAGCCATCCTCTCCCTGCAACAGCGTTGACCTCCATCAAGAACTTCCCGGTTGAGCCCAGTAACACAAAACCCTGAGAGCAAAGAGCTGTACTCGTGAGCCCTTCGGGTTGGGAGAGTTGACTTTGTAACTGTGGACAGTCAGAATGCACAGGGTATCTGGCTCTTTCTGGAGAGAAAGTGAGGCTCACAGAGACCGGGAGGACTTGTCCGCAGTCATGTGGATGAGCGGTGCAGCCAAGCTAAAGCCTGGGAGTGCTGACCAGCAGAATGCTACTGGGCCTCGCTCCTGTTCCATCTTTACCTTCCTCTCCCGTGTCCTGGGCCCAGAAAGGTCAGAGCCCCCTGAGTCTGGTGCTCCGCAGAGGAGTCCTCGTGCAGGAGCCACGCAAGTGCCGCTCCCGGTTCCCAATGCCCAGGTACCCTCTCCTGCATGTCTCTACGTTTTCCCTCTCTGTCCAATCCTGGCTCTCAATCCGCCATCCCCTTAGAGATGGAGAAACTCACACTTACTGAGCACGACCAGCTCAGCCCTTCTGCTTAGTGTTGGTTTATACAATCTACGCAGCCTGTGTCACTGGTGGGCGTTGCCATGGCCTATGGGAGACTGAGGCCAAGAGGGGAAAGGCGTGGCCCAGACTCTCACGGCAGATGAATGTCGGAGCTTGAGCTCCCACTTGGCTTGTCCAGTCTACCAACTGCCTTTTCTCCACAGGAATCAGGGCTAGAGTTTCACACAACAAAGTGGCCTTGCAGTTGTGCCAACAGAGTACTGAGATGTGCCAGGATGCCAACCGTGCTCGAGCCCCTACCCCTTCTCTTCCTCCAAACCTGCGCCATCCTGGAGAAATTCATGACTTCTCAAGGGAAGGGAAGTTCTTATGTAGAAAATTAACATTCAACATTTATTGAACTGTTGGTGATACAGGGTTATGGTTTAACAATTTAACCCTCACAAACACACTAAGAACTATGGTCGGTACTAGTATTTATTAGCTTTACTGTGTTAAGAAAGCTCAAGGCTCAGGAGGACAGGTGATTTCACCAAGATCACACAGCTAGTAAGGAATGGATTTAGCATCCAAACTCTGTTGTGTTTGCCGTCTTACCAACCAAGGTTGCCCAGTCCCTGCAGTGGGAGCGTCTGTCGGGGCCATGCCTGGCAGGCTGCCTGCCAGAGCAGAACCGGTCAAGCTGATTAACAAGGGAACAACCTGGGCAGGAATGAGGTCACATTCCAGGTGGCTGAGGCAACGAAGTCCACGAGTCACCCCGGAAGATTCACTCTCTTGGAAAAACACCGGCAGGGCTGGGTATGTGTGGTGAATAAAAATAACTATGCACGCAAGGGAACTGGGGATGGACCAAAGTACTCCACCTCCTGGGAGCAGAGGCTTGGGGAGCGGGGTGGACTGCCAGCCTCATGTGGGACTGGGCCCTCAGGTGGAGGCCGAGGGCCACCATCCTCCCTTGCTGTTCATGCTCTGCTCCCACCCCAGCCCTGGCCCCGTCTCCAGAGCTTCGCTGCCCTCGCCCCAGGCCTTTGACCTTCCTGGGATGTGGCTAAAGCAGGTCAAACAGTATGGACACATCTTAGT
Source organism: Thryonomys swinderianus (assembly GCA_004025085.1). Lineage (NCBI taxonomy): Eukaryota > Metazoa > Chordata > Mammalia > Rodentia > Thryonomyidae > Thryonomys > Thryonomys swinderianus. The sequence continues at coordinate 2,767 of PVIC010059348.1, read as the reverse complement.
GGGCATGCAGGGAGACAAATTATTAAAATTGCATGTCCATTGCTTGTGCTAATTACATACACTGAAAATACTATTTAAATCATTCGGGGTTATCTTTCATTTCATAACTCTGTCACTTATAGATGGGGAGTGAGCGCAGCTACCCCATCCAGCTGCCCTGCTGGAGAGGCCACAGGGCGGGGCCCTGAGGGTGCATATGACGGGCAGGCCCAACCTCCACCCACCTGGGAGCCGCACTTGTGAGTGATGACAACCTCGGGCTCTCAGACCACCCTGCGGCCTGCCACGTGGCACTGAACAAGCCGTCAAAGCCACATGAAGCTGAAGTATCTCTCTCAGCTGGGCCTTCTTGAACTGACAACACGTAAACTGGGGTCTTTGAGTCACTTGTGGTTTGAGGCATAACCAACCATAGGTAAGCAGACACAGTTGGTAAAGTGTGGGGTTTTGAAGTCTCAGCCTACGATTCCTACAGAGCCTGTGGAAGCTGAGTCTCCAGTGCACCTCTTGTCTCCTGCTGGCACCCCGATTGCCTGGTCTAGGCAGACCCTGGCAATGCCACCTTCCCAGTGGTCACACCGGGGACAGGTAGAGGCTACAGGCAAGGTGGGTGCAGTGTGTCAGGAGGAGAAATGCATGGAGACCAGTGAAGAAGACCGTGGGTCCTGACTGCCATTGCAGACTCCATCTGAACACAACGGAAACCAGACCCGGAAAGAGGCTGATGCTGCTGAGGCGGAGAAGAGACAGTGAGAACCTTGGGTCACTGGGACATGGCAGGATCACAGAATCTGCCAGCCCCGAGGCCCCGCCTCCGGTCAGGCCATTGTCAACTGAAGGATTTCGGTCCGTTCTAACTTAGGGTAGTGTATGAAGACTAGCTGCTGCTCAAGGCCCCTGCTTAGTGCTAAATATCCTTTCTCTGAAATACGGACACTGGGCTGGTAAATTTAATTTCTTCTTTTCTAGATTATCAGGAAATCAACCTATTCACACTTGCTGTACTTAAAGCCCTGGAATGAAGAACAGGAGAGAAATAATTGTGATCCAGCTGTCACTAAAACCATAATTTGACTTAGTACATACAACCCATGAAAGCAATGCCTCTAAACAGTAAGAGAGTACTACAAACAAATATTAATAACAATAATTACAAGGAGGAAATGGATATCATTAAAGAGTTATAATCACCAAGTATTATTTCAAGTACCATATAGTTCACTTCATTTAAGTCTTACAATGATTCTGTGTGATTAGAGATATTTTAATCTCCACTATATGGAGTAAAAGCTGAGGCAGGGAAAAATAAAGTTAATTTTCCTAGGTTACAGGCACAAGTGGTAGAACTGAAACTTAAACCAAGAAAGTCTGGCTCCTGGGATCTGCTTATTAATGATGATGCTAAACCAAGAAGGCAGGAACAAAGAATGAAGAAGTAATGGAAGGAGAAGTTTTCTTAGATTTGTTGAGGAGGAAGGATGGGTAGGTGAGGCAGGATTAGGGTGCAGGACCAGTTGTGAAGGACCCTGCATGCCCATAAACACTACTGGTGTTTTATACACAGCGATATTACATGTTTTTATAGATACATGCAGTGTGGATTTCTCATTCCATCTGTTTTCTGTGACCTTGGAAACTAGATTTGTTGACTGTGATAGCACATTTTGGGGGAAGCGTGAATAGATAGGGGTTGCTACAAGCAAACCCTGTAGCAGATGCTCTGCCCTTGATCAGCCCCAGCTCTCCACCCCACCCCACCCCACCCCAGGGCCTCTGAATTCGCCAGGTTAACACTTCTGATTGTAAGGTCAGTTCATGGGGTGAGATGCACCGATCTAGAGACCCAGAAGTGAATTCTACATTCATTTGCAAGAAGACCTCGGTCCCTTCAGTGTTACCTTCCTTCTGTGAAGAAAGGAGCTGCAGACTGCCTAGCTCTGTGCAAGAATTTAAACGCTACCAAGCCAACGACTATCCTCAGAGAAACTGAGGACCTCCCTGTTCTGGTCCCTCCCAGGCCCCCACTCATAGACCCACCACGGTCAGCTTCAGAGTGTTGAGCCCATGTTCAGGTTGGACTCCCCCTGGCTGTGACTCACCCCTGGGCTTGGTCTTTGCTGAGCACTGGCCATGGCAACCTCTGAGCAAAGACGGCCTCATGTCTTTGAGGTCTTGAACATCTCCTGGATCAGCTCCAGCCTCCTCAGCGTCAGGGACCCAAGGCCACTGCTGAGTGGAGACGGACACAGCAAGCAGGCAGTGCTGCTCTGCTCGGAGAATTTGGTTCCACCTGAACCTACTAAGGAAACGTAGTTGGGAGTGCGGACTTACGCCCAGTGCCTTTGCACTAAACTACATCACTATCCTTTTAAATTGTTTTTATTTTATTTTGAGACAGGCCCTAAGACATTAACCTGCCCAAACTGAGCTTATATTCATTATCTTCCTGTCTCAGCTTCCCAGAATTCTGGACTACAGGGATGTACCTTTATGCTCAGCTAGGAAACTTAGTCATTTAGAATGTGATAACTTTTTTACAATGATATCCAGCCTGATGGTAATTTAAGAGAATGTTCCCACTTATTACTGTGTTTCCACTCTCTGCAAAACAGAACACAGACACTGCAATCCTCTTTTATCTCAAAGGAAATTTTCTCCAACTAGTATATGCATTGCCTTACTTCACATTCTTCCTATAATACTTATCCCCATTCTGTACTTTGTGCATTCATTTACTGACCTATTCAAAATACTCATTCATTCCATG
>PVIC010059347.1:0-10142 GCA_004025085.1 Thryonomys swinderianus | reverse complement strand
ATCTATATTGTCTTAGTGTTAGTGTCTGTTCAATGGCCTTTCTTACTCAATTTATAATTTTCCTGGTTTTCTTGGTAAGATAAGTTGTGTTTTATTGGATCCTGGGTATCAGAAGTGTTAAGTTCCTGGGCCTTAGTCTCTGTTAAAGCTTGGCATGGTAACACACACCTGTAATACCAGCCTTCAGGAGGTTGATGCAGAAGGATCACTGGGAATTTGAGACCAGCCTGGCATACACAGTGTGTTCAGAGTCAACCTGAACTATGTAGTGAGGCCCTGTCTCAAAAAAGAATTTTTTTAAAAAATTCTCTTTTGGCCCGGAGATTTAGTTCAGTGGTTCTGGTGCCTGCCTTGCAAGCGCCAGGTCCTGAGTTGAATCCCAGTAACCACATACAATGCTGGGCGTGGTGACTCACGCCCACCAGCAATCAGTACCACACACCACAGTGCCCAGTGTGGTAGCTCATGCCTGTAATCCCAGCACTCGGGAGGCAGAGGCAGGAGAATTGCTGAGTTTGAGGCTTGCCTGGGCCACATAGTGAGCTCAAGGCCAGCCTGAACTACAAAGTGAGACCCTGTCTCAAAAAAAAAAAAAAGTTCTCTTTTAACAAGACCTTGACGGTGTGCTGGCAGTGGAAGCTGAGAGCTGCCTCATTACTGCCAGGTGAGCATGGAAGCCAGGTGCTCTGCATGGCCTCTGTCCCCACCCAGCAGAGGGGGCCTCTGATTGTGCATCCTGATAGCTCTGGAGATAGCTCCAGATAGCCCCCCTCCACACCTACATCAGTGGCACCCGCTGTGTCACTCCTGGGGTCCTGTGACCCTGGCCAGTCCACCTTCCTTTCTACCTTGAACATCACACATAAAGTGACACAAGGTGTGACTTTCATTGTTAGATTTTATCTCAAACGAGGACATAAAGATTCAGTTAATAAGATGCATGACAAAGGTCAGGCGTTCAGTGATGTCTCTAAATTCATAGTGCATCAGAACATAAGGTAAATTGATGGGTGGACACATACATGTGATGGAGCAGGATAGAGAATGCTGCTGGCAGAATCTGGGGGAAGAGCTTTCGCTGTGAGACCCTTTTATCTAGTTTGGTGTGTTCGACCTGTCTTGTAATTAACCAGCACTGTATGTTTTACCCTTTTAAAATTTAATTGAAACCCTTAAGTACTCATTAACAAACACATCAACTAATTATCTATGCCAATAAAAAGATAAGTTTACAACTTAGTCTTATATTACTTTTTTTTGAATTTCTGTTTAATTCTCTTCATATCCATTTTATATCCCAAACTGATTTTTATTGGAGTTATAAATATTTTTTAAAATCGTGAAGCAGTGCCGGGCGTGGTGGCTCACGCCTGTAATCCCAGCACTCGGGAGGCAGAGACAGGAGGATTGCTGAGTTCGAGGCTTGCCTGGGCTCCATAGTGAGTTCAGGGCCAGCCTGAACTACAAAGCGAGACCCTGTCTCAAAAAAAAAAAAAAAAAAAAAAAATCGTGAAGAATTTCACATGCACTGAAGCGTCCAGAGGAAACCAAAACAAACATACACCAGCCTCCTACGGCAGTACAACCTAATTGTTGAAACCTACCAGTTTGCAGTTTGTACCTCTGGTTATTTAAATTAAAAAAAAAAAAAGTAGTTTCTGCTCACTTCTCTTAAAATAAAACTTCTTTAAAAAATAAAGTCAAGCGGCGCGCGCGGGGCGAGTGGCGCCGGCCCGCGCCCTGCTCCCGTGCGCCCTGCCCGCCTTGCGCGCTGCTGGAGCCTGGGTGGCGGCCAGCCGGGTCCCGCGGGCCGTGATGCGGCGCTGAGGGTCTCCGGAGCGCGCAGCCGGCATGACGCGCTGACGGCCCCTCTTCCGCCCCAGCGGGCCGCCCGGCCTGCTCCGCCATGGCGAGCGACAGTGGCGGGCTCAGCGGGCCGAGCGCCAGTAGTGCGAGCTGTGCGAGAACCTGCTGCGCTGTGGCCGCTGCCGGAGCTCTTTCTACTGCTCCAAGGAGCACCAGCGCCGGGACTGGAAGAAGCACAGGTTCGTGTGCCAGAGCGAGGCCGGGCCCAAAGGAGCTTCCGGGGCTGGCGGAGCGCCCGGACAACGGCGGGGCCGCGCGGAGACGGCGCCAATCCCGCGTCCGCGCCCGCCCCTGGGGTCGCCGCCGGGGCGGGGGTTGCGGCGCTGGGGCTGCAGCGACCCGGAGGGCTGGCGGGGCCGAAGGACCGCGGCCCAAAGGGCAGATGAAGCCGCTGCCCGCACCGAAGCTGGCCCTCCAGTACATCGTGCCGTATATGAACAAGCAAGACATCTGCGTGGTGGACGACATCCTGGGCCGCGAGACCCGGCAGCAGATGGGTGACGAGGTGCGCGCGCTGCATGACACCGGCATGTTCACGGCGGGCAGCTGGTGAGCCAGAAGAGCGATTCGTCCAAGGACATCCGGGGCGACCAGATCACGTGGGTGGAGGGCAAGGAGCCCGGCTGAGAAACCATGGGGCTGCTCATGAGCAGCATGGACGACCTCATCCGCCACTGCAGTGGAAAGCTGGGTAGCTACAAAATCAATGGGCGCACGAAGGTACGCAATAACTGTTTAATATTTTGATGCAGATGAACGAGCAAGAGCTAAAGTAAAATGTCTAACAGGTGAAAAGCGTGTGAGGGTGGAACTCAATAAGCCTTCAGATTTGGTCAGTAAGGACACCTAGTGCGGCTCGTGGCCCAGCAACACCCCACACTGGACTCTGGGTGCTGCTTGTTAGCATGTGAACATGAAGGATGGGGAAAGAGGCGGAGAGGTCTAGTCGGCACTCCACCGGGAGCAGAAGCAGCTTTCCCATGTCTCATCCGGCAGAAGACCACTGCATGGCCAGCTGCACTCTGGGACTGCTGACAGGAAGAGGAGACGCTTTCGAGGGAAATGGCTTTTCTGTCTGGACCTGAAATAAGTGCCCTACGTAGAATTTTTTCATTCTTATATTTTGCCAGATCTGTCATCTAGCTGAAGTCATTTCATCTCTCTTTTTTATATCAAATTTGAATTTGGGATAATTTTTGTATGATTAGGTACAATTTATCAAAACTGAATTGAAAAAAGTTACCGTATTATTCCTCAAAATAACATCAATCTATTTTTGTAAACCTCTCCATACTATTAAATTTTGCCCTAAAAGACCTCTTACAGTGATTGTTGCCAGTGACTGATGACTAATTTTCTTCTGACTTAAAGGAAAGGAGCACTTTAATCACCAACTGAAAACTCAAAATGTTTTGTTGTCTTGTCGTACACTAATTGAACTCCTAAATATTGCTGCTGTCATTTTTGACATTGTTAATAATGAAACAATGGTAAAACAGTCACCACTGCTAAGTAACATATTTCACAAGAAAAAATATACAGAAGGGTTTACTCTTTTAATTAAAAAAAAACTAAAGTGAATGACAGTAAATGAACTTGAGGTTCCCCTAAGCATCAAGTTCCTAAAATAAAGGGTTTTCTTCTGTCTTCAGGTGTCTCCTGTAGGTGTAAATGTAATGTCCCAATTGAAGACATTTCCTTTTGCTTCTCCTCCATTAACTCCACTTCCAAATTTACTGCTGCTTTTTTCCCCCTTAATCCTGGACTCCATCTAATCTGCAGATCAGAACCTTGAATGTGAAGAGCATCCAAGGGAGATTGTAGAGACAGCGAAACAGAGACAGTTGTAGGCTCCTGCCCCCCAGCTCTACAGACAGCAGCTGCACCGTTCCCCTAACATGATGTATACGTGGCCTTCTGACCAGTGCTGAAAGATGTATCTTTAGCTTAGAGAAACAAAGCATAAAACCAGATATTTTAGTTTTATGTTTTATGGATCTTTTTTACATTTTAGAAAAAGAGGGAACATTCCACAATCCTACAGGCCTCCCAGACTTCTGATAGTTAAAAAGCAAATTGGAGCTGGGCATAGTGGCACACACCTTTAATCGCAGCATTCAGGAGCATTGCAAGTTCAAGCCCAGCCTGAATAATTTAGCAGTTCAGACTAAAGGGCTGGGAGGTAACTCAGTGAGAAGGCCCTGGATTCTATATCCTGTACTGCAAAGACAAAAACAAACTGGATCGGGAGGGACATCCTAGGCTTTACTTTCTTAGGCTCTTCAGCAAGGCCCAGTGGGTGGGATCCACATTTCTGTGAAGGATGATGCGAGACCTTGGCCCCTGGGGTTTTCTTTGTCTGTCCAGATCTTCTTTGCCAAACCTGAGTATACAGTTATTTCTGTGTACTTCATCCGAGGACAGTTTCAGCATCTGTATATTTGGATTCAGTTAGAGACCTTTTCTTTGGAACTGTCTGTAGTTTATATTTAAAGATTGCTACTGTTCATGTAAAACATGAAAAAAACATTGAGCCTCATAGTGGGCTGGGGGCAGATGTTCAGTGCTGGGATCTCACCTGGGGGACTTGCAGGAGAAAGCTCAGTTGTCTTCCTTGCCCTTGTTCAGGTCTGCTCCGCATCCTCTCTTTCTCTCCAGATGCTCAGCGACACTTTGCCAGTAAGTGCCTCTGCTGCCCAACCTGGGAGTGCAAGGCTTTGCCACCCGGTCTGCAGTGCAGTGTGCTGTGTCAGGCCACAGCTGAAAAGCACTATCATTCTTTGGCTTGGTGGAAATTGTTTATGTTGGTGGGAGACTTGTTTGACTGTCAGCATGTATAGCAACAGCCCTTTCCTTTGGCAGCCCCTATGTCACCAGATGTTTACCTCTGCAGGTGCCCAGAGTGTCACTCTATAGTGTCCCTCCTGACAGGTCTTCTATTGTATAGTTTTTGGAGAAGTTTATATACCTTCTTGGAAGTCATTGTGAAAAGATCTAGAAATCAGGACAGCCGTTTCTTTAATATCCATTTAAAATCTACTCATTTTATGTTAGTGGGACCATTAACTTGTCACCAGGCAAGACTATTTAAAACAAAATTTAAAGCTATTTGTGGCCTATATGTGTTAATCCTAGTTAAAGATGAAGCTTCATAATACTTTTTTATTCAACACATTAATCAGCTGTAAAAATGGATATCAACAGCAGGCAAAGAATTTTAAGACAGACTATCAAGTCATGTAATTTGAAAAGCAGTGTTTCTTTATAAAAGACCTCTCAAGTTGCTTGTAAAGCTAATCTAATTAAAAAGATGTATAAATGTTAAAAAAATAGTAAAGTTGGGCCAGAGGATTAGCTCAGTGGTTCCAGCACCTGCTCCGCAAGCGCAAGGTACTGAGTTCGATCCCCGGAAACCACATACAATGCTGGGTGTGGAAACTCACGCCCACCAGCAATCAATACCACATACCACAGTGCCGGGCATGGTGGCTCATGCCTGTAATCCCAGCACTCAGGAGGCAGAGACAGGAGGATTGCTGAGTTTGAAGCTTGCCTAGGCTACATAGTGAGCTCAGAGCCAGCCTGAACTACAAAGCGAGACCCTGTCTCAAAAAAGAAAAAATAGTAAAGTCAATTCAAATTTCATTGGCCATAATTTTCCAGATTTGGGCATAACGTTTTACATAAAGTTTGACTCCTTTTCTCTTTCATTGTTTTATGTAAATTGCAGGGTGAGCCTGCTGCATATGCCATTTCACAAGAGAGTGAACTGCAGGAAGAGTTTAATTTGTGGGCCTAGAATCTTGCAGAAAAATGTGATGTGTGTCCCAGCTGATGGCAGTGATTTATCTCAGTGACAGGGAAAGGACAACATTTCTATCTGAAATTTCACCCTCAGCTCTTAAGTATTTCACTTAGGACAATTTATTATGGAATTCATTTTATTAGTTCCTTCATTGCTCTGTGAATAAATCCTGGAATACTTGTTTTCCAGTCATGATTTCAGAAATTGTACACATACTGGACTTGTAAAAGGAAAAGCATCATGGAATTACATGAAATTGAAAATGAAATCTGCCCCTTTCCACTGTTGACACTGCAGGACTTGGAAGGAGTGATATTTCAGAGAATTTTCTAGAGTGTGATTTCAAATGGGAAAATCTCATTTCAGGTGCTGAGTAACATTCACACAGTCCGAGCCACGTGGCAACCTAAGAAGCCCAAGACCTGGGCTTTCTCTCCCCAGGTAGGTAATTGCTGAGTGAGTAGGATGAGGAGTGAACCTCTTTCAGTCATTCAGTGTCCCTCGACTGAGATGTGAAGTGAGGCTGCCATGTGACAGAGGAAGCACAGGGTGCGTGGGCCCAGATTTGAATCTTTACACTCTTTACTGTTCCTTGACGCCTTAGATTAAAAAGTTACTCATAGGGCTGGAGGGTTAGCTCAGTGGTTCCGGCGCCTGCCTCGCAAGCGCAAGGTCCTGAGTTCGATCCCCAGTAACCACATATAATGCTGGGTGTGGAGACACGCCCACCAACAATCAACACCGCATACCACAATGCTGGACGTGGTGGCTCACACCTGTAATCCCAGCACTCGGGAGGCAGGGACAGGAGGATTGCTGAGTTCGCGGCGGCTTGCCTGGGCACCATAGTGAGCTCAGGGCCAGCCTGAACTACAAAGCGAGACCCTGTCTCAAAAAGCAAAAAAAAAAAAATAAATAAATAAAAAAAAGTTACTCATATTCTGGACTCACCCACGGCAGAATTCCTATGAATCACCTCATTCAATGGATGTCAATTTTAGAAACTACCCACCTGATGAAACATGGAAACAAGAAGATAAAATTTAGGAAGTGGGGTGTTTTTCAAAAATGAACTCTTCACACTGTGCAGCTGACAGCTGTTTTCCAGATGAAATCTCAAGTGATACCCAGGCACTGTCACTGCTGGGATGAGGGTTTCATGGCATTGACTCAGGGTTTGTGGACACCAGTAAATCAAAGGTGTCTTTATGTTCTTTTTCCAGCATTGTGTATAGTTTACTTGATTTCTACTACCAGAGTTTTGTTACTTTAGTATCTTATTTTCCTCCCATACCTGTGTTTGTTACTCCACCCTGAGAAGTCTTCTTTGCCCTTCCTCCTACTGCATCAGGAGATTTTAAAGGTGAGTAGAGACCTAGAGAGAGGACCAGGTGTGCACAAGGCCCCGCCTCGCTGCGTGTACAGGTCCTCACTGGTCCCTTGAGGCCCCGACTCCCAGGGAGCGGCCGCTGGTCCAGACAGCCCTGCACGTGTCCATGTGGAGCACCTGTGTGTGAATGTGAGGGTGGGATGTTCTAATGCTTCCCAGGAATACAGAGATGAGCCACTGGGAGGGTGAATAAGTATATGAGACATTGCTGAATGCAGTTAAGCCTCTGTCAAATATCAGGCATTCATCCGAGGTGTGTGGGAATCTGCAGATTAGTGGAGAAGAAACACATCTGAATAATAACAGCTCCCTCTGTCTGCAGTGCTCTCGCCATGGGCCAGGCCCTGTGCTGGGTCTTGGGCCCCATGGGGTGGGCACCGTGGGTAACATCACTCTCGCCAGCTGCTGTGGTGATGGGGCTCTGAGTGCTCTGGAGCTCAGGAAGGGAAGGTTCACTTTAGTCTTATCCCCAGAGATGGTTTGGTAGAAGAGAAGGTAGACCTTGAACGATGGGGAAGGATGGGTAGCACTGTTTAGGCAAGAACCAGAGATATGGTTGTCTAGGGAGAGGGAAGGGATGAGCAAAAGGGAAGGAACATTTGCAAGACAGGCATCAGGAGAGCTGAGCCAATGTGTGAGTCCTTCTTTCATTTTAGTTCTGTTTATGCAGAACAGTGGGTCAGAAACTACCTTATAACATCTGCAAACAGTGCTTTATAACCCCTGGGACCTCTTTAAATACTCATTTCACAAGAAGGAAGTGAACAACAGTCTTCCCTAGAAAGAAATATTTTTATTTCAAGTCATTTGTATGGAAGGTAAATCCAGTACAACTGCTTTTTAGTTGCCTTGAAAGACCTTTATCATGATGCAAAGGCATAAACCATCCATAGCTGGCTGGGGTTGAACATCCACCTCACTTTTCCATTTTATTGGTAACTTCAGTTTCTTTATCACAGCAGGTTACTGGGATCTTACCCTGCTTACTCGATGGGGATTGTTTCATCAGGTCCAATTCTTCATCTCCAGACCTTGGAATATTGTTTGAACTTGGAATTTCTTACATTCACAACGTATGTCAGTTGAAAGATAAAGCTGTCTAGTATCCCAATTACAAGGGAAGTATTAGAAATGTGTCATATTTACAGGTAAAATACTAGATTTTAAAGCTAAGTAGAGACCTGGAGAGAGTAATATAGTTTTAATGTCTTACGGAATGAGATCAGCAATGGCTGTAATATTTTAGATAGTGCTGCCTTCTCAGTAGCATTTAAGATGTATTTATTTGCATTTGTGGCATTAGTAAACACTAGTGCTTTTACAGAATGACAGTTCAAAGAGGCTGGGGCTGGGTAGAAATTGATAAAAATGACAAGCATTCCAGCTCAGGGCTCAGTCACCTCTGTCCTCCGGGTACCAAATGCTCTTAGCCTTGTAACTGCCGTTATTAAAGGAGCTGGCAGAATGGTCATGTGGTGAAGAGCACACTAGAAACTTGAATTAACAAGACCTAGGAACTCTTGAACCTGGATGTGAGCTGTGCTAGTAAATCCACATCTGCGTGTTCTAAAACTAGCTTGAGAGGTGAAGAATAAAGTCTGCCCCTGTCAGGTGTGATGGAGCAAGCACACCTGTGATCCCATCCTTCAGGAGGCTGAGGCAGGAAGAGCAGTACAATCTGAGGCCAGTCTGGGCTCCACTGTGAGTTTAAGACCATCCTGAGATACACAGTGAGACCCTGTCTAAAAAATATAGCAATAATAATAATAAACAGGTTTGTTCCCAGTAACCCAGACAGCCACCACAGAGAGGTTACATTAGTGTCCTGTGTTACCATTGCTCATGCATGTACATTGCGAATGGTAGGGTGGAGGAGGAGCAGGTCCCTAAGCCCTGGTGGCTCCATCAGTTAACAGTGGGAATAAATTTCTGAGCAAAAAAGCCCTCAAGTGACCAGTTCTGCATCCCTCCTGGCAGTCAAGTCACGTGATATCGATGTGACTTGAGAGCAGGTCACTAAAAGTCTGTAGCACTCAAGACCCAAGAGCAGCTGTGGCCACTTCATCAGGTTGACAGATTTTTGAAGAGCAGTTTCAACAAAACACCACTGTCACTTGAAGTATCATCTTTAACACCTAGCTTGCAAGTGAGGTGGACATCTGTTAGGTCTCGTATTTTCTGGGAAAGAGCTTCTTAGCATTAGGGCTTCTTAGCACTAGCTTCATAGCCCCTCCCCTTCCTGGGCTCCAGAGCACTCAGAGCCCCGTCACCACTGCAGTTGCACATTTTGTTCCTCTGGAAGACTTGGTGTGTGCCCCCCACCTGAGTGGGGTGGACACTGGGCCACATGCTTGTTTTGCTTTCTAGTCAACTGGCGAACAAGGAGAGTTAAGTTGTGGCTGGGCATTTCTGAAGCTGTTTGATGCCAGTGGTGTTCCTGTTCCTTCAAAGTAAGTGGACCACGGGTTCCTTGCTAAGTTTCTTGCCAAAACTGCCAAGCAGTTTTGCACAAGTTCATTTGTTAGGATCTGGGTACCACAGGTTGAGTTTGTTAGCATTTCAGCAAGTTTGGGGAAAAAACTTTCAGTGTTGACTTGAGTGTTGTATAAGTTGCCATAGGAAGACCCTGAGGAGGAAGACATGACATGTAGAGTCTGTGTTCTAGAGATGTCTGCACTGGCTGATGGCTGAGAAATGTGTCAGTAACTTCCTATGTGCTGGCACATCGCCCTGTGCGACCAGTACAGACTAATTCTCATCACCGAATGGGAAAGCTAAGACTAGGGCAGGAGGTCCTGTAGGTGGAACATGGAAACTACAAAAAATTTAAATCGTAGGAGCAAAAGGCAGACTGGAAGCAAATATTTGCGGTAAGAATCCTGTTGTCTCTAACACAAAAGAGCCCTTGAAAATTAGTAAGACAAAGATTATCAGAACTTCTGAATGGGGGGAAATCAAACTCTAAATCCAGGGTATAAACAAGAAATTCACAGAGCCGATGAAGGTGGACAGGCAGGTGGATGGAGAGTGAGCAGGATCCCGGGCTCAAGGTTGTGCTCTGTAAGGTCTTGAGGCCTGAAC
>PVIC010059346.1:0-10220 GCA_004025085.1 Thryonomys swinderianus | reverse complement strand
AAGGAATAAATATGATACAGAAAGAAAATAAAAGAGCATGTATAAAGGGGGGAGGAGGGGGGAGTGGGTAGGGATATGGGTAAAAATGCAAATTAACTTGTGGCATATACTGGTACAAATTTCCCAATGTTATATGTGATCTTGAGATGTATATAAATTGTACCAATAAAAAATTCAATAAAAAAAAGGAAAGGTGGGTACGGGAAAGTAAAAAAGGGAAAGAAAAAACTTGATAGTAAAAAAAAGGAAACAAAGCTTATGTATATAGAGGTCAGAGGTTGTAGGGAGGCCAAAGAAAGGGGGAAAATGAAAATCAAGATGTGTTATGTACAGATACAAGTTCCAAATGTGAAATGCAATTATGTCATATGTGTACAATGTGCCAATAAAATTAATTTTAAAAATAATTTTAACCCTCTGTTCTACTGTCTCTTCCTCACTTACTGACAATTCTCTTTTCTTTCTCTATCCACTGACATTCCTTTTCCCTTTTCTCTTCCTTTCCCTGACTCTTAACACCCTCAAAGAATCACAAGAAGCACTGTAATATAGTTTTAATGGGTACTGAGAAAGGGTGACACTGTTGAAACACATTTTAATGTTCATGATCGATGTGTATAGATCCACCAACACTTATAATCAGTAGATTTTTCTCTTTACAACTCAGTGATAGAGTTCAACCCAATTAAATTGAATATATTTTAATGGTGAGGAGTACCTTTTGACAAAGTCAGGAAACATCACTAGAAAACAAACCCTAACATATATCAGCAACATTGTATTTACTCAGTTTGACCTTAACCTTCAGAACACACACACACATACACACACACACACACACACAAATGATAAAGCAAGGCAACCCAAATCCTTCTAAAGTCTTCCAAGTCTCCCAAAGCAAACTCAAGGAGCACTGATGAAGAGGAAATCAAATGTCAAACATCTGGCTGTGTGAAATGCTTAAGTGGAAAGCAAAGAAACTCGATGAGTTCAAATAGGACATATCTCAAAAGATCTTGAAACTTTCAAGCAAACTGACCAGTGTGGTTATAGGAGAAATAAGAAAAAAAATAGAAAAGCTGATCAAAATGATTCAAAATATGAATAAAAATGTTATAAAAATAGACTCCATAAAAGGTGCCAAATAGTATTCCCAAAGATAAATAATTCTATTGAATTTATAAATAGCAGAAATGACCAATATGAAGATAGACTCTCAGATGACTAGTAAAAAGTGTGGTAGGAGACAGTAATGAGGGGGAAAGAATAAATATGACTTGAAAAGAAAAAGAAAACACATGTATATGGGGTGGGAGGTTGTGGGGTGGGTAGGGATATGGGTAAAAATGAGAATTAACTCATTTCATATACTGGTACACATTCCGCAATGCTGAGTGTGATTGTGAACTGTATATAAAATGTACCAATAAAGAATTCAATTTTTAAAAAGTGGACTACATGATTATTTACTCGGAGAACCCTTAAAAATTTTAAGAGAACAAGAAAAAAATGTATCCAACAGGCTATCCAAAGACTAATTGGAATTAGAGAAAAACTAGAGGATAGCACATATGTAATAAAAATCTTCAGAAATCAGGGCAGAAAACTTTTAAAGCCTGGGTATAGAAAACATACAGATATGTGAATATTACATAACATCAAATAACCACAACAAGACAGAAGCTCCCCACCAAACATCACAGTCAAAATCCTAGAAGTCCAACACAAAGACAGACATTTAAAAGCCATCAGAGAAGAGCAAAAAATCACTTAGATAAACTCATTAGAATTATGGCACACTTTTCGACACAGTGTTTAAAGATCATAAGATCTTGAGGTGAAGTGTTTTAATCCCTAAGAGAAAATTGCTTCTAACCCAGACTCTTCAATTCTGCAGAACTATCTGTCAAAATTCATGGAGAAATAAGAATATACCACAACAAAGAACACCATAAAAGATATAGGAACACCAAATCAACACTCCAAAAATATACTAGACATTCCAAGAATATTCTAGACAGAGAAAAGGAGACAGTAATGTCAAAAACTCAGCTTTGAATATAAGCAAAGTGAGCAATGAAAAAAGAAAAATGAACAAGTCAACAATAGAAAAAAATAGAAAGACAGGAAAAAGTCAATAACTTTCAGTAATAACTTTCCATGTAAATGGCCTCAATTCTAGAATTAAAATGTTCAGATTGTTAGACTGGGTCAGAAAAAGGATGTAATAATTTTCTATTTCAGGAGACTCATCTAATAAAAAATCATGAACTAAAAATCAAACTATGGAAAATATACATGCACCAATAACTCCAAAATAATTAGCAGTTGCAATTTTATTCTCAGATGGAGTTAAATTTCAAGCTAAAACTTATCGGAACAGGTAAATATGGTCATATATATCAGTAAATGAAATAGTTGAACAAGAAGAGATAATAATTATAAACATATATGTACCAAATATCAGGGTTAAAATTGAGGAAGTCAATGCTAAAAATACAAAATATCAATGAGTCAAAGAGCAGGCAATTTGAAAGTATATATAAAAATAGATTTTCCCATATTGTAGATTGCCTTTCTGCTCTGCTGATGCTTCTTTTGCTGTGCAGAAGCTTTTTAATAGAAAGAAATCCCATTTGTTGATTTCTCCTGATAGTTCTCATGATATAGAGGTTTTGTTCATAAAGCCTTTTCCTAAGTCACTGTCTCCAAGAGTTTTACCTAACCTGTTCTGCGGCAGGTTTAGTGTCTCTGTTTTAATACTTAGGTCTCTCATCCACTTTGCCTTTAGTTTAGTACGAAGTGAAAGAGATAGATCTAGCTTCAGTCTTTGGCAGGTTGAAACCCAGTTTTTCCAGCACCATTTGTTAAAGAGGCTATCTTTCCTCCATCGAGGATGTTTGGCCCCTTTGTCAAAGACGAGGTGGCTTAGCGTATCTGGCATAGTTTCTGGATCTTCTAATCTATTCTAGTAATCCTCAGGTCTGTTTCTTTGCCAGTACCATGTTATTATTATCACAGTGGCTTTAAATTCTAAATGTGAAATGTAATTGTGATGTGTATATATAATGTTCCAATAAAAAGTAAAAAAAATAGGAAAACACGTCGTTAAACTTAACTAGGAAAAAAAAGAGCACACCTCAGTGTTACACTTCAGTGTTGTAGCTCTGGTACTCAGCTATTGCAATTTGAAGACTGGAGGGTTTTATGGTCACTCAAAGAGGTGGAGTAAAATCTTTTCTTATATCAGCTGGTCATAGGAATTCCTACTTTAAAGTTAGAGCACTCTACCAGAAATGAAAGCCTCCTTATTTAGAAGCCTCCTTATCTACAGGATATGTTGGGGGGGTGTAGGGGGGGTGGAGTTATAGAACATTCTTGAAAGGAGATAGAGCTAACAGAACATTCTCAAGAGGGATAGAGGTAATGGAACAGTCCTCCGATGGTGGAGCTGATGGGATATTACTGAAGGGGGCAGAGCTAACAGAATTCTGAAAGTTCACAAGATTCAGTTACAAAACATCTTGGTACATTGACCAGGGGCACTGCCCAAGTGCAAACTGTTATATTTCTGATACAAAACAGTCCATAGAAAAAACAAAAACATGGAGGCAAGGCTAAGACCTGTCTTACTGTATAGTACTGCTCTATCAATAATAATGAAAAACACAAGGGATAGGAGATTCCTATGAACACTCATCCAGTTTGCCAGGACAATAGTAGCAAGACCCACAGTTAAATTAAGATAAGCAGTTCAAAGAGGCCTGGAAGCTAGGTATAATGACAACAGTCCATGGGGTGAATTTTAAAGCATATTGTGTATGATGTTCTCAGGCTTCAGCTGTGCATAGACTAGTCAGCACCCCATATGAACAGAACAGGGCTGTTTTCCTCTGGTGAGGTCTCTGAGGTCAGGTGGAGTACTAAGATCTCTTGACTGAACTGAGTCTTGAAAGGATATTTGGGGCCCAGGTGTGTGGTTCAGATGTCTGAGACCTCTGTGGGCTGGCTTTTTTTTCAGTCTAGTGTGATGAACCCAGGAGGTGATACTGCAACTTTAACAGCAGTGAGGGTAGCAAGCACAACAATATACTACAGCACAAATAGACTGACGGGATGCCTTATTCAACTTTAACCTAAACTAAATTTTCTAGCTGCAAAAGATTACTGAGCTGCATTACTCATAGGGATGGGGATTGTTTCTAAAATTATTCCATTATATCTGCAAATAGACTTTTCTCAGTACGTATAACTCTAGGGCTACATAATTATCTCCTGGTTGTCTAACAACTCCCTTAAAATGCCTAATGATTGGGGAAGGTCTCCCCAAAATCAGATCCTATGGGCAATAACCTGAGTCCAGCTGGGTACCTGACTCTGAGCAAGACCAAAGGTAATATGTATGGTCACCCAGGCCATTTCTTAGCTATACATAGCCAAGATGGTTTTAAGGGTTTGATTCATGTGTTTAACTTTGCCTGAACTCAGATCTATAGGCTGTGTGTAAATTCTATTTAGTTTTTGAGCCTAACAGAGAGGTCTTGGATATCTTCAGTTGCATAGGCAGGTCTATAATTATTTCCAGTTGATGAGGGAGTCTGCATAATTTCCAGTGTGACCCTGTGATTTTCACAGAGTAGCCCATGATACTGGGGCATTCTGACATTTGAAAGTCATTCATGTCCCTAATTGCTCATCAGAATTATAACCAAGTGGGGAACTTTTGTTCAAAAGCTCCATCCTAAGATCATTTTGCCCACCTCCTTGATGAGAGTCACAGCTGTCATCAAAGAATAGAGGCAGAAGGGCCATTTGTCTGCCAGTGTCCTCTTGTTTGGACAGGTGGAACATGGGCCTCTGCCTGAGTCAGGACTCCCAGGGAGTTCATTTTCATGAACAAAGAAATTCTTGGCTTATATCTACTAACTGCAACCCTAGGTGCTGGCAAGAAGCCATTTAATTTCCTTAATAGCAAATTACTGTTGAGCATGCCATTTGAATGGCTGGTTTTCTGGTCTGGTGAGGACAGCACAGAGGAGTTTGCCTACCTTGCCAAACCCAGATAGCCCAAACCTGCAGAATCTAGCTGACCCAGAAACTCAGAGTTTCTTTTAGCTGGTTGACCTAGGAGAAAGCAGATGACCTGCACTTCTCGCAGGCCCCAAGGATCAGTATCCCATTGATGATGATAAATTTCAAGTACCAAACAGTGGGCCAATATACCTGAGCCTTTATCCAGGATACTCGGTAGCCAGCATCTAAAGACTGGTTTTATTTGCTACTAGGAGGTAATTCACATATTGTAAGAGAGTACAGTTCAGTCTCTCCTCAGGGAAGGCAACCAGATCAGCAACTAGGGCTTCCCCAAATAGCATGGGGGAATTTTTGAAGCCCTGAAGAAATCTCATCCAGGTTACTGTATCCTTTGTCTGGTAATGAAAAGCAAGAGCAAATGGGTTGGGGGAAGGAGGCTAGTCAAAGGCAGAAGAAAACATCTTTAACATCCAGACAACGCATAGTAGGAGCAGTTTCAGTAGAGGGTAGGGGCCCGAAACTAATGAATGCAGAGCAGCTGTATTATTGGATTGCCCAGAGGGTCTGTACTGGTCAATATCTATTTCTACCTGGCTTTTTAACTGGCATGTTTCAAGGGGACTAACACTCCTTTTTAGGATCCCTGCACTCCTAAACCAGTTGATATGTTTCTGGACCCTAAATCCTGAACCTCTCTAGGTATGACATATTATTTCAGTCTAATAGGTTTTGTCCCTGACTTAAATTCTACCAGAATGAGGGACTGGTTCTTTGGCTTCCCAAGTGAGAACTTTTCAGACCATACCTCTGGAAATGTCTCTAGCAACTCAGGATGGGTGGGGGAGGTAGTATTTTTTCTGATCTGCAGTGTGTAGTTTCCATTCATTCTTTCAGGGCACATTCTACCGACAGTATCAGTCCTTTTGGATCAGGTTAGCAGGTCCCTCGTAGGTAAACATTATTCATGTCCTGAATTTAATTAACAAGTCTCTTCCTAAAGGAGGAACAGGGCATGCAAACAGATATAGAAACTCATGGACCACTTTGTGTCTCCCACCCCCAATTGGTAAGTCCATGCTTTAAAAACTGGCTATGCAATCTGAACTCCAATTGGACCCAACATAGTGGCATCCCTCTTGGTAAAAGGGGCTACTATGATGGTCACCAAAGAATATTGAGCCCCCATCACCACCATAAAGATCATTGCTTAGCTCCCTGTTACACTGACCATAAGCTCCTGGGAGCCCAGAGTAGGGGAGGCCAGACTTTCCTAACAGGTTCAATCACTGTGAGCCCGATAAGGTTAGGCACAAGTAGCTTAGGTTGGCATTGAGGGCCAGCATAGCTGGAGGGTTTCTAACTAGGTATGCTTCACTTTAAATTGAGAAACTTGTTTTGTCTTGTGCTCTATCTCTTTGTAATATCCACATTGGTCCAGACAAAAGAGTATCTGTAGTCAGTTTCCTCCTATGCACGATGGTTCTGCTTTTTAATAAAGTCTGGTCTCACATAGCTAGCAAGGACAACATGTTTGAAGCCTCCAGACACCATAGGGATGAGACACACCCAGAAATACCTAACATAGCAAAAATGGACTGGAACCCCAGGTGCTGGACCCAGCACTAATGCTTCTTGTTTGGTAAAAAGTTCAGGTGCTTGACCTTGGCCTGGAAATTGAAGGTGAGGACATATTCATCCTGCCTTATCTCACTCTGACAAACCAGGAAGACACTGTGGGAATTGGTGCCCCCTTCAAGCACAACTGCGTGGCCTGGAGTCAGGAGACCATCCTGAGGAAACTAGATTATCCTGAGATGGGCAGGTCCCTTTCCCCTTCCTCTGACTTCTAGAATAGGTATGACCCTGTGGCTCTTTCCAGAACATTCAGGGAAAGATAGCAGTTTGAGGGAGGATGAACTATCCCTTCCAGGGGGCCCTCCTCAGTGGGAACATGAAGGGCACAAGTCTGCGGTAAGCAGTTCAATCAGGTCAAAATGAAAGACTGCAAAGGAGGCCAAATTGGGGAAGGGCTGTTATAAGAGGCCCCCATAAACCCTCTGAAAGAGGAATCTCTGTGGAATTTCCAGAATAAGGCTCAGTGTGCTGTTTCTATCTTAAAGGATTATTGTGGTAAAGGACTGGTAGTTGAGGGTGGCAGAATCAGGCGGGGCAGTGCTGTCATCTAGGATGCAGGGCAGAGGTCAGGTCTCAGATGGGCAGTTGGTTAGTGGGGCTTTGAGCTGGCTAGAGATACCTGACAAGAGGTGTGTCAGAGGAAACAATGTTATCACCATGTGGAATGCTGGGAGACTGGAAGCTGGAGCCATATGAGACAAACGAAGAAGGCTGGACAGAGATGGAAAAGGGCCTATTGAAAGATTTTGAAGAGGGCTGGTGGCTTGAACAGGCAGCAGGTCTGAAGATGGGATACTAGGGAAGACTGGTGGTAGGGATTTCAAAAGCAGTGGACTCTCTGAAAGAGTTGGACCCAGTGGAGTAGGTGCAGATGGCTGGTATGGAGCATAAGGCAGTAGCAGAACTTCTTCTAGTTGGCACTGATGAATTGACCTTTCTAAGGTCTCAGAGAAGTGGCCACTACTTTGAACTATGAAAATCTAATTCTATCTCTTCCTACCAACATAAAATCAGACCCAGCGGGGTAGGTTCTTGGCAACTTTTAGCCAAGAACCAATATAGGGAAACCGACCAGGGTGGTCTGGTTTTTCAGTAACAACTCCCCAGACCGGACACATAGTCTGAGCATCCAGAATTCCTTCAGGAGACACCCTACATTAAACTGGGGCCAGTCTATTTCACAGAGGGTCTGCAACCTCATGGGCTTCAGTTTTAACTCTCATAGTATTTGAAACATTACCCAAAGTAATTAGGAAACAAAGAAATAAAATTATATGTATAATAAAAAGAAATTAAATTATTATTCACAGTTGACATTATCCTCTGCATAGAAGACCCAATAAGTTCTACCAAAAGACATCTAGATTTAATAACAAAATTCATCCATATAACAGATTACAGAGTCAGCACAGAAACATAAATGGTGTTCCAGAGCAATAATAATAATGTGCTTACTGAAAAATAAATTAGAAAAAAAGGACCACTCACAATAGCATCAAGAAAAATTAGTTAATAATTAATGTTACCGAGAAAGTGAAAGATCTCTGTGATGAAAATTACTCTACTCTGAAAAATGAAATGAAATAGGACATCAGAAAATGAAGAGACAATCCCTGTTCCTGAACAGGCAGAATAAACATTGTTAAAATGGCCATACTTCCAAAGTTATTACATAGATTTAATGCAATCCCAATCAAAATATCAATTGCATTCTTTGCAGAAGTAGAAGAAACAATCCTTATATTCATATGGAATAAGAAGAGACCTAAAAGAACAGAAACAGTCCTTAGCATCAAGAACAAAGCTGGAGGGCTGGGGATGTAGTGGTTCCATATCTGTCTGGAAAGCAGAGGGCTTGAGTTCAATCCCCAGTTCTGAAAAAAAAAAAAAGAGAGAGAAGAACAAAGCAAAGTATGAAGCATCATAATTCTAACCTCTAAGTTTTACAAGTCTGTAATTATTAAAAAAAAATAATGGGACTGGGATCAATGGAACGGGAGATGAAGAAACAATCTCAGACATATTCAGCTACCTGATCTTTGACAAAGTGGCCAAAAACCTATGTTGGATAAAAGGTAACATTTTTAGTGAATGGTTCTGGGAATACTAGCTATACACATGCAGAAGACTGAGGCTAGATGCATAACTCTTGCCATTATATCAGCAAATTCATAATAACTAAATCTTGAAAGCAGCCTATATGTTCAACTATAGATAAATGAATAAGGTGCAGCATTTATACATAACAGAAAACTACTCTGCCATAAAGAGTAAATGACTGAGTCATTTGTCGGAAAATAGATGCATCTTGAGACCATAATGTTAAGTGAAATAAATTAGACGTAAATATTGTATGGTTTTGTCTTGTATGAGAAGCCCAAAGTGAAAATAAAGACAGAAAAAAAACACAAGGAGATATATGTATCTTGCAAATATAAAGAGAACCAAGACATGGAGCCTAGCTAAGTGGGTAGGGAAAAAGAGATGAAAATAAATTAAAATGTGTTCTCTAGATGTACGAATAATGCACCTTTATCCAAAAGCTAATCTTAACCTTAACCCTGAACCACAATAATGTAATCATTATATATCATAAACATGCCCTAACAAAATAAAAAGGGAAAAAACTGCAGGGTGAGTGAGCATCCATGAGGCCTCACTTTCTCTACTTGCTGAATCTTAGGTCGTCTACACAGCACCTTCTTCCCCATGCCTCAGATCTGTTTCACCTCCTTCCATGAAGATATCTAGCCTTTCTCTCCCATTCCAAAGTGACCACTGTCTACTGCCTACTCACCATATCCTACTGCCCGTCTCCACTCCACTGCCCCACACCTACCTCAGCCCAGCCGCTTTCCCCTGCAGGCCACCTGTTGCAGTTGCCCGATTCTTGGTGAGCCCTGTGTCCCTGAGCTCCTGCTTATCCTGGCCTCTATTCTCACCCCACCCCAACCCACAGGCCATGTGGTCCCTTTAAAATTCTGCTTTGTCATCAGAGCACATGAAGTGGATAATAATGTTGACTCTAGGTTTGTAGGGAAGAGGGAAAGGGGATGTAACTAGAACTTCTGCAGTATATCCGGATATGCCATAGTGGGTCTGTGGGCATCAAAACTAGACCTAATCATTTAATTGTGGTTTTAACTTTAATTGTGAATTATTTTCCCCAAAAGTATATAGAATTTCTTCCAACGTAGGTTGCTCCATCTTTGCCAATCTTAGTCACCTACTCCTTCTTCAGAGCATCCACACCTCATACAACCACCCCTCTGCAGGTAGAGGGGCTTCTTCAACCTCTCATTATCTACCCTGGCTCCAGGCTTCAGAAAAGTGACCAGCAGATACACCCCACATCTAGAAGAGTGGAG
The DNA here is from genome assembly GCA_004025085.1 of Thryonomys swinderianus. NCBI lineage: Eukaryota > Metazoa > Chordata > Mammalia > Rodentia > Thryonomyidae > Thryonomys > Thryonomys swinderianus. The sequence goes on along the minus strand of PVIC010059346.1, from coordinate 183 downwards.
GAAGGGACAGAGGAAGAAAGAGAGGGAAGAGTAAAGGGAGGAAGAGCCAGCCAGTGAGCCATCAGAAGCTTACAGGTTAAAGGAGAGGAAGCCACGGGGAAAAACCTTTCTAGAGGGATTTCAACTGCCACTGCTGCTCCAGAGAAGTGGCTTCTGACTTTTCTTTCTGTCCTTGTATAGGGG
>PVIC010059345.1:0-10179 GCA_004025085.1 Thryonomys swinderianus | reverse complement strand
TACGATATTTTCCACTCTATTCTTTTCCAGGTATGACAGTTTGAATCATGTTCACAGCCCTGACCATGGAAAGGTCCTCTTGATTTACACAGAGACTTGAGGACCAGAGTGTTTGGTGATGTCTGCTTGAAATTATTCCAGAAGAATTCTGAGTGATGTTCAAGTGTTCAAGGAAAAACTTCAGAAAAATTAAATTTTACAGTTTATTTGAGGGGAGATCAGTGTGTCTGTCAGGCAGCCCTCAGCTCCAGGAGAGGCTCGGAGATCTGTGGTCTGCATTCTGGCCTGAGAGCATCAGTGGAAGGAAATGGAGCCCAAGAGTGGGAACCACTGGCTTGTGACAGCCCGGTGTCCCTGCAAGCCTAACTCTGGTCAGCTGACCACCCATGACCACCTGGGGCCTGGAGGTTGTGGCTGCCCGAGGCTCCGCTACTCATTACAAACGTGATTCCTACATTAGGCTGATGGCCTAAGAACAAAGTGAGGCTGTAGTTATCATATAGGGGTGAAAAATATAGAGCTGTTATTTTTAAATAACAAGACTCAATTTAAAGGAAAGGTTGAAAAAAAAAGATATCCCAGGAAATACAAATGTAAAAAGAAATTCAAGTAGGAAATTTAAAGCTCCTCTTGGTATAGTGTAGACGCTGTGTGTGGATGTAGATGCTCAGTGTTGCATATCGGGGCGAACCTGATTTTGGTGAAGCGACACGTCACAGGTTGTTATAAGGACACACATGTGTGAGTAATAGAATGTAGAATAGAGATGAACAAAGTTAACAAAATGAGCTGAAAAGAGGCAATGTGGCAAACAGGAGAAGGAAAAAAGATTATCTATCTAAAAAAATATAAATTTTGTTATTCGTACCATCAGCCCTATGAGATTTATAAGAAATTGCCTAAATCCCCAGATAATATTCCTTGCTTTTCATTCTTACTTTAACAGAAGTAATACGTATTAATCAGTGGTCACTAGTGTAACAGATTTAATGTAGGATATATAGATAGATAGATATTAGATAAAATATATAAATATAGTATATAAATATATATATACATTTAATTTAAATATATTAATATATATGTATAAATATACATTTCTTATATTTATATATTCATATATGCTTGTGTATATATACATACATATATATTTAATGTAGAATATATATACATAGACACACACACACACACACACACACACATATATGGACACACACAAGTATATATGTATCAGGAGGCTGGAGGGTCTGTGGAGGATGAACAGGGATTGCACCCCAGGGGAAAGCGAAACCAGGCGCCTCTGCAGACAGCAAAGGCCGCTTTCCCTCTTCTTCCCTTCTCAGTCCTCTCTGGGTCAAGGCTTTGGGCCGGTGCTCCTCACACCCCGCGCAGGTCTTCCATTTAATATATCCCCTCAATGGTGCCCAGAGCTCAGCTAAACCAATCAAATGGCTTCTCCTTACTCAAAGAGACATGATAGCTCACTGTTACACAACCAGTTCCTGTTTTTCCATAATATAACATATTTTTCAAGAGTCATGCTGATGATTTTCTGTACAAAATTACACATATTTACGGGGCCCACTGCGATAACTTGATACGTGTATTTGAGGCCTATGATGTATAATGTTGAATGTAATGATGTGAATGAAATAAATACCAGCGTTTCCCTCATTAAAAATCATTTATTTTGAGGAGCTTTGAATTTTTCTTGTCTTTTATAAAATTTTAAAACGTATAAAATTTCAAAATTGATAATAAGTATTGTGAAACAGGCAGGAAATGTTCAAAACGGAAAGGGAGAGGGGGCGGGTACGGGAAAGCAAGGGAGGGAAAGAACAGTTTGATAATAAAGGAAAAGCGTGTGGGTAGAGAAGGGTGCGGGTTGTCAAGGGGAGGGGAATGGGGAAAGTGAGGGTCAAGAAGTGTCATATAATAATTTAAAATATGTGATTCTTTTCTAAATGCAGTAGTCTTACTAGTCTGTTGCAGAACATTAGAAAATACCTCTGTTGTAACAGTATTTTTGCAACTGTAATATAGTTCTTTACCAACCTTTACCTCTCAGGACTGCTAGCCTGTTCTTACTAAATTTCTTCTTAAATGTTAAGAAGAAATTAACATTTTGCCCTTTACATATGAAGGAGAGCATGCAGTATCTGCCTGTTTGTGCCTGCCTTATTTAGCATAATGTGCTCCAGTTGCTTCTGTATTGTGCCAAATGGATTTGATTCATTTGATTTTTCCTTTATATTATACTCCTCTTCATCCACTCATCCACTGATGGATATAGAGGTTGATTCCATACGTACCCTGGTTAATGTGAACCATCTCCCTGTGACCACAGCCACAGATGTGTCTCTTATACGTGGCGAACTGCTGTTTCACTCTTTTGATTGCTTCTCTCCCTTCACAGAATTTTCTTGAATATTAACCAGTCGAGTGTACTTTTCCTGAGATAGAAACTTACATTTTTTTAAATTTATAAGTCAATATTTACTTGGAGTACTTAAATATTTAAGTCATTCCCCAGTGAGTTTTATAAAATTAAAACAACATTATAGAGGGCCGGAGATTTAGCTCAGTGGTTCCAGCGCCTGCCTTGCAAGTGCAAGGTCCTGAGTTCAATCCCCGGTAACTACATACAATGCTGGGCGTGGTGACTCACACCCACCAGCCATCAATACCACATACCACAGTGCCGGGCGTGGTGGCTCACGCCTGTCATCCCAGCACTCAGGAGGCAGAGGCAGGAGGATTGCTGAGTTCCAGGCTTGCCTGGGCTATATAGTGAGCTCAGGACCAGCCTGAACTACAAAGCAAGACCCTGTCTCAAAAAATAGATAGATAGATAGATAGATAGATAGATAGATAGATAGATAGATAGATAGATAGATAGATAGATAGATGATAGATAGATAGATAGATAGATAGATAGATTAAAAAAATGTTTGTGATTGATCGATTTGGGAACCAAATACATTTTATTTGCCCAATACTTAAATGTACAGATCATCTATCAAGTTTGTTTTCTTTTGTAGCCTCTGTTTTCAATTTCTTTTTTGAGATACTATCTTCCCTTCTGGTTTTTTTTTTTTTTTTTTTTTTTTTTTTTTTTTTTTTTTTTTTTTTTTTTTTTTTTTTTTTTTTTTTTTTTTTTTTTTTTTTTTTTTTTTTTTTTTTTTTGTGGTACCAGGGCTTGAACTCAGGTCCTGTGCTTCCAAAGTAGGTGCGGTACCACTTGAGCTAAATCCCTGGCCTCTGTGTTTATTTTCTATCAGTATGTGCTTGGTATGAGTAATGACTATGTTCTAATGGGGTCTTAGTACATGTACACAGCACATTTAAATTATTCAAACCCTTCCCCTCTCTGCCAGGTCTTGATCCCATTTTATAGCAGCACAATTTGTAAAATATAAACCCTGGAAGTGACCAATAAATCCACAAAGCAAGAAATGGGTAATGCAAATGTGGTATTTATGCACGGTAGAGTATTACTGTGCCATAAAGAGAGATGAACTTGAATCACTTATAGGAAAAACAAATCCCCTTGAGACCATACTGTTTCATGAAATAAAGGAGACATGCAACTTACATGTTACATTATTTCTTTTATATGCCCAACCTGTTATATAAATAAAGTACAGTAAGAAAGAGAGAAAGGGATAGAAAGAGATGGATCTTTCAGTTCTGTTTTCAGTTACTTAATGCTGCAATTGGTAGGTCTTTTTCTGGGGTTCACTAGGCTTCCACTAACTCTTCCATTATTCGTTCTCCTTCTCTGTTGTCAGTTGCTGAATCCCTACCTGATACTTTTTCCAAAAACTTGTTGAATTCACATGAAGGCCTTCACTTCTTCCCTTTCATTTTAAAATTTACCAGCATTTTTATTTTAAACTGGAGAAAAGATAATATGATCCATCTACCTAGATTGTTGCTAAGCTTCTACTATACACACACTAAAATTTCAATCTTTAGATACTCTGTTCATATCTCTGAATTTTATATTATACATTTTCCTAGGGATAAGAAATAATTTATCACAATTTTAACGAGATTTTATTAAAACACTTGCTTGTTATTTAGCACTGTCAAAAAGTAGACTCATTTTTGATGTTCTATACATTCACCACCTATAATTCCAATAGTCCCTATACTAAAATTTTCACTAAGGATTACACATAACTTGTTATTTCTATAACATTTGTATACAGTTCTATAAGAGTTTTCAATATTACTCTGACTTTCTTTATATTAAGGTACATCAATCACTTTCCAGATTGATTTTAGAATCATGCCTATAAAGAACCGCCTTAAAAATCAGCAGATATTGGATACACACCAGCATCCTGGTACATTAATCAACACTTGCTACTTGGAAACACACTGAGGGCTGTGGTACATTTCAACTTTTGGGATTGAGTTTGAAACAGAAAATCTTGATGAGTAATAGAAATTTAAAAAAAAATAGGTCCCAAAGCATTTTATAATCTTCTTGGTTCTCCCACTCCAATAAATCAATTATTACATATCAGCTAGAAATAGGAAATAGTAGACCAAATTCCATATAAGAGAAATTTATTTTATTTTCATATTTGTCCAAGACTATGAATGCATGTAGCAGAGAAAATTTTTCCTTATATTCTCTCCAAATCTCCTTTTCAATTATCTCTCATAATAAACAGCAAAAAAAAAAAAAAAACAAAACCAGAACCAAACCAAAACCAAACAAAAACAACACCTCACTGGGCCAGAGGTTTAGCTCAGTGGTTCCAGCACCGGCCTAGCAAGAGCAAGGCCCCTGGTTTGATCCCTGGTACCACATACAACAGTACAGGGCTTGGTGGCTCACACCTGTAATCCCAGCATTTGAGAGGCAGAGGCAGGAGGGTTGCTGAGTTTAAGGCTTCCCTGGGCTACATAGTGAGTTCAGGGCCAGCTTCAACTACAAAAGTGAGATACCATCTCAAAAAACAAAACCTCACTAACATGTTAACTCAGAAAGATGTTTGTAGATAATTAAATTACTTTCAATTGCTAACTTTAGGTTTTACTACAGAGTTTGGACTCACATGCTCTCACCCTTTTCTTTTCCTTTGATTCTTCCCCTGGTTTTGATAATTGCTTAAATTCTAGTTGGCAATGCTCGTTAACTGGCATGGTGACACAAAGTATACAGGTTTAGTCTTTGTAAATTCACCACTTTGTTGCAGTTTATTGTAACCCTGAAATTGATATTCATATCACTTTCATGCTATTTCACACATGTGTTTAGGGTAGTAAAACATTCGATTTACCCGACCCACATACTCCTAGCTAAAATCAAAGGATACCCTGTCTTAGCTCTTATACTATAAACATTTTCGTTTATCTGAGGATACTTTAGTGCCATATTTTTTCATATCTATGGATTGTTTCATCAGATTTCTTTTAAAAATGTTTCCTAAGTATAATGCTGAGGTGCTGTCTGGTCTTATCTGGTAATGCAAGCCTACACTGTACCTGGCGGAGACAATGCACATGTAAGGTCACCTGTATGCACATGTGAGGTCAGCACCCTTCAGGCACTGTCGTCTGCACAATCAATGTTCATGAATCATATATATGAATCATGTATGAATAAATACAGTGCAGTACATAAATATATGTATATATGAATATATACATGAGAGAATCAAAAACATATACACACTTCAGGAAAATAAAAACTTTCATAATATTTTAATACTAAACTGTTGGAAATTGTTGGAAAATTGTCATACTGTTTTACTTTTCCATTAATATGTTTCTCTATTAACCTGTATTAAATATATTTAAATTATTATTAAATAAGGTTTATTTAAACAGAAATACACATAAAATGATGTCATGTTCAAGATTATGGAAACTTTGTGAGTAGTGTCTCATGACAAGCTAACTCTATTTCTTTTTTAAGAGCGATACAACTCAGTATTCCCTGTATCCAGTATCCACGGTGAACTGATAGGACATAAGGCTTATAAATAATGAAAATATAGTATCTTTATACAAAGTCCATAAGTCCTTGTTTCAATTTGAAAATATCAGAGTGGAAGCTATTGTAAAGATTTACTATTTCAAGTTGAAGTTCAATTAATGAGTTGTTTTTAGCTAATTTTTATTTTTGGTCAGTGATTCAGGATAGCTAAGCTAATTGGTTTTATTTATGTTTTTCTTCATGGACCATGAAAAAGAAACGTTTCAAGTTGTATTGTAAAATACGTCTGTTTTATTATTACTAACAGTATCAATCTTTAAATAATCTCTAAAATATTTTATTAATTTTCTTTCTCCTGTTCGCTTGGTACTTATACCACTATTTGAACTCTTAGACATCTCAAAAATGTTTGTTTGTTCGTTTGTTTGTTTGTTTTATTGTGTGGTTTTTTTTTTGCTTTTATGAAAAACATCTGATTGGTTCTTGGTAAAAGTTAACTTAATCCTTATAATATTTCTATCTATTTCTTGAAAAATTCTGATCTTCATTTAAGTCCTGAAAATAAGCTAGTGACTGCCATTTTCAACACTTTATTGATTGACTAATCTTTTCCACAATTAAGTGTATTTTACTATTATAATTCATCTGTAATAATCAAATGATAATTTTAATTAAATTAAGCAATTCACAACTGACCATTTCAAATTATTACTCAAAGTTCTGATTTCTGCCCTCACTAAGATTCCTACTTTCACAAAATAAACTATAGTCTATTGAATGGGTAATAAGTTAATTATCTAGTCAGTCTTTTAACTTTTTTTTGTTATTTCACTGGGATCATTTATGTTTTGACTATATTTGAATCATCAGAGTGTTAACTTTATAAACAAATATTTGATTACATGCTGTTTGACACTTCTAGGTCTTTAATAGCTAACCTCATCAGTCTCATCAATAATTAGCATAAAACTGACCTTACATCGTCTTTTACATTTCTATTTTTGTGGGTAAGCTTATTCTTTGCCTATTTAAAATAAAATTCTCAGTTGCTGAGGCAGAACAATTACTTTATTTCCACTTCAGCAGAGCTTCTTTGTTGGAAGTTGAAACACCTGCTATGCATACATTATGTACAGAACATACCAATCATTTAGAATGAAAATTTGAATATAAATGTGAGACATAAATGAAACCTGTTTCATAATGTGCTTATGAATCACTTCCATTGTTTTACTATTTTAATCCTATAGAAGCTGGCATATTGATGTGGATATATAAATATTTATGGATATACAGAGTATGTGACAATATGTGTGCAAATAATGGAAGAATGTGACAACCAGTATTTACCATAGATGAGTATTCCCAGTTATTAACCTGCTCAGATGCCACCCAACCATAGTTCTATAGAAATTAGATAAAATATTTCCAGCTTGAGGTTCTAAACATCAAACTGACTTAGAAGATTTGTATATTTTTCCTAATAGTCTTTAAATCATTTCAGGCTTCTTTACGTACTACAAGGGCATGCAGTACTCTACAAAATTCAAATAACAAGCAAAATTGAGGCAACAAAAAAGTAAGATAAAAAGAAAATGAAATTTGGCCCACTCGCTGAAGCTTATCTTTGTATTTCTCTAATTTTTATTACTTGGCCATGAGGAGCAAGCATCTTGTCCCTCTTTGCCAATATTCTACAATCAGTATTTCTTTATGCTGTGTTTTATTTCATCTCCATTTCAAGTAGGTATTCATCATCATCTGAATTTCTGCTGGATCTCTGCTGATTTCCCCCTTTTTATTCCCTATTGCATGGATTTGAGTCTTTTCCTTCCTTTGATAGGGTTGGCTAAGGGTTGGTCCATTTTATTTATTCTTTTAAAACCCCAACTCTTTGCTTTGTTGACTTTTTGGGTCATTCCCTTAGTTTCCAGTGCATTAATTTCTGCTCCAATCTTTATAATTTCCTCCCTTGTATGAGCCGTGGGTTTGTCTTGCTTCTCTTTTTCTAGTATCTTGACATTCAGCATTATGCTGTTTATTTGAGCTCTCTCTTTTTCCTAGTATGGGCATTCACTGCTATAAATTTTCCTTGTAGAATTATTTTCATTGTGTCCCATGAATACTTCTATGTTGTATGGACATTATAATTTAACTGTAGACATTTTATTTTTTTCTTTAATTTCTTCTGCAATCCATTGGTGGCTCAGTAGAGTGTTGTAAACTGATAGTTGGAAACCAGTTGGTTTTCCAAGTTATCCATTTTTATCCTGTAAAATTTTTCATAAAATTCTTCATTTTCTTAAAAACTGATTAACATATTTTCATTGGTTTCTCGTGATGACTCAGATATTTACAATCTTCTAGTACCACAGTATTATCAGCTTAGTACTGAGTGAGAGGTATTTGATTTGGGGATATTGTAAGATATTTACTAAAGCATAGATACTCCTATGGAGCCTTTTAAACTAGCTCAGATGAAATAAAAATTTATCAGCTAGAAATCTATTGCCCTCAGCCATCTATCCTGTGCCCTTGAATGATTCTGGTTACGTCAGTGGGACCAGGCCTGTGAGGCAGACTCCTCGTCTGAAAAGCAACAATGCACTGGGCAGCAAAATGGCTTCACAGTACATCTCAAGGCTGCTCATCCTGGATTTCCTTTCTAGCCTCCTTCTTAAATAAAAATTCTACATATTCACTGGGAAATCTTGATAAGAGAAGAAAGTTTTTGAGAACGTGATGCGAAATATTTTTAAAATCTGATCTAAGATTCGTCAGGGCTGTGCTTTCTCCAAGGTGCATATTCCCATGAGGCATCATCTCCTTTGTGTACAGAACAGTTTCTTATTTTAATGTCCTACATAATTTAAAACTTGATGAATTGATTTCATTAGCACATTAAGTCTGCGGAGCACTTACATTGCCCATTTCTTTTAACACAAACTGAAGTAAAAAAATATCCTCTGTTGTTGTTTGAGATTTCATTTGGGTAGATTAGGTTCCGACTGATTGCCTCCTCTTCATTACCTCATCACAAGTTGCATTGATTAAGACTAAAGTAGCTTCACTTACGTCTTTTCAACATCTTATTTAAAGCTTATTTCAAACTTTTATTCATTTTAGAGATTGTGCATTATACATACTTGGAAATAGCTACCAAAAATTCTTTCAGCCTGTAATGTATTCAAAAACTTGATTTTCACCTTGCCCAGCCTAACTCCTTTCATCTAGGGCAATTTCTACATTTCAGCTGTGATATTTACTATCAAGCAATACTTGCATAGAGCTAATAAATGCAAAGATTCAGGAGCTGTTTCCTAAAGAAAGAGGCAGTTTCCCCACCCCTGAACCTGCAGTGCACTTTTAGATAAAGTCTCCATTTAAATGTGTGTTTTCCAGAGAGAGGAGCTAGGATTTGAATTGCCAAAACTTCATGATTCTCCTAAATACTTATTCCAGGGACTAAGTTATGATACTTTGCACATATGTGTGTCTTGAATGTCTCACATATAAAAAGCTAAAGGTGTGATCATTATTAGTATCACTGACAATAAACAAAAGATGAGTCTTATAGGAATCTTAAAATCATGGAAAAATCAGTCACACCTCTCACCACAAGGAGATCATGATGTCAGTGACAATCTAAAGAAGTATTTTTTAAAATTTTCTTATAAATTTATTATTTATTAAGTGCCATATACAGTGTATCACTTAATCTTCAGAATTCTTTGAAGTATGTATTTTTCTTAACCTTCAACAAAAGTGTAAATTGAAGCCTAGAAAATACAGATAAGTCACGGACTTACACTGCTTGAACTGCACAGCTTTAGATGTATTGAAACACTAGACTTCTCTGAAAAGGAAACATGGTTTATTCTCTTTAGTTTGCCAAGTATTCAAGACAAGATTAGAATCTTTTTATCTTGCCAAATTCTTTTCTCAAATAATATAACAGTTTATTTTTTAGCTCCTAATTTGGTTCCTAGTAGTAGTACATTAAAGGTCTGGGAACAATTCCTGCATCATCAATTTAACTTTTAATAACTCAGCATAACGTTATAATTTTGTGATTCCAGATCGCTTTTCCTGAAAGAGGGAAACATATTATATTTGAAAACAAAAAATAACAACAGAAGTTGAATAATTGAGAATTGTTTCTATGTTAAATTGTTGGCTCGCAAATCTGAATAATTTCCACATCTTTTTGAAGGTAATTCTTT
>PVIC010059344.1:0-10145 GCA_004025085.1 Thryonomys swinderianus | reverse complement strand
TTTTTTTTTTTTTTTTTTTTTTTTTGCTGGAGGATGGAGTCAAGTGAGGTCACTTTTTGGAGTTCATTATAAATATTTTGAATTTTATTCTGAATGAAACATCCTACCACTGAAGTAATATAAGAAGCAAAATTGACAGAAAGTAAAGACTGATATCAAAAATCCCGGTAAAACACATTTACAAAAGTTTGACTAGGATGTGACAATATACTGGGGCAGAGTGTGTGGTGATGGGGGTATTAAAGATAATTATTTCAGGGCCGGAGGGTTGGCTCAGTGGTTCCGGCGCCTGCCTTGCACGTGCAAGGTCCTGAGTTCGATCCCCGGTAACCACATACAATGCTGGGTGTGGAGACGCCCACCAACAATCAATACCACATACCACAGTGCCGGGCGTGGTGGCTCACGCCTGTAATCCCAGCACTCTAGAGGCAGAGGCAGGCGGATTGCTGAGTTTGAGGCTTGCTTGGGCCACATAGTAAGCTCAGGGCCAGCCTGAACTACAAAGCGAGAACCTGTCTCAAAAAAAATATATATATATATATATATATATATTTTTTTTTTTATTTGAGAAAAACGACAACTGTAAGAATGAGGTTGAAGGAGAGGTTAGTAGAAAAATAAGGATGTAAGACTGGATGAGGTGTTAGCAATCAAGTTGTTGCTCAATTCCTAAGGAAAACTTTGGTAGTTGAGGTAGAAACTCACGGAAGCTAACACGTCTGTGTGGAGTCTCCTGATAGTCACTGGTTCAGGGCTTCTCCCAGGCCACATTAATTATCTGTCATATATTGCCTGGCGTACTTGTGACAGAGTGAAGCCAGTCACAAGAGAAGAACTCCAGACAATAAGGTGCAAATTCTACGAGAAGTAAATAAGTCTGTTGACACCACATTGGAAGCTCTGAAAGGGTGAAGTCAGGTCATGGAGAGTATCCAGTACATCATACTTCTAGAAAGAAACTTCCATGTTCCTTCTAAGTATGGATTTTTATGCTTAGTGTAAAGAACATTCTCCCACATATCATTAGAGAATATAGGTATGATTTTTTTTAATTTGTTGAATTTATTGGTACACTTTAGGTGGAATTTATATTCACATGTATCATTGAGAATTTATGCCTGTACATGATATATTTTGATTCTTGCATGTTTCTATAGTAGATGTACATATAGAACAGGAATTACTGCATCATGGGATAATATGCATTTTGCTTATTAGGTACTGATAAACGTTCCTTAAAAATTGTTAAACCAATTCATAATCTCAGGAACAGTTTGAGAGAATTGCAGTTGTTTAAATCTGATAATGGTTGATAATTTTCTGTCTGTTTTCATGTTATTTATTCTGCTAAATGCACTATGCACATGTGGTTATTTGCTTTTCCTGATTAACAATGAAATCACATATCATTTTATCTGAAAATTGTATATTCATTAGTTTAAAATACCTGTTCAAATGCACATTTAATTTAAGTTGTACTATGCTATAAACTATTTTCTTGCTTATTTTTATTACATCAATTTTTTCATACTTTTATAGTCTTCTAAGGTTATGTTAACTAGCCACAAATCTTAGGTTCATAAGCACATCAAGTGATTTTTTTTCAAGTGTGGTCCCAGTTCTACTCTTTCTCCCTATACAAGGGTTTTACATTTAAGCTTAATTTATTTGTCTACTCAATGTCACCATATGGTACTTATCACCTTACCTAGTATTTAGCATCAATTTAATTTCCAAATTTTTCTATAATGAAAATGGTAGAAAAATCATCCTTATTCATGATTCATGTGAATCAACTAATTATGAACCATTAACTATAGTCTAAGTAATGTTACAAGGTTGAAAGTAGCAATTTATGTAACCAATTAAGCATCAGTGTTTATTCTCATATTGTGGACAGATATTGCTATTTTCTAACATTTTGTGTTTGCTTCAATTTTTATCTTTCTCCAGTAATTAGTAAACTTGAACAGAGATAGTGTACATATAATTGTAAAACATATATAAGTATAATTATAAAATATAATTCTAATAAATAACATAATTATGACATATTATATACTTACAAAATATAATTATAGTATATAATTATAATTATATTATGAAAACTTATAGAGACAGCTGACTATATGTAGTCCTCAGAGTACTCACTACTCTCCTGATCTTCTATAGAAGCATTGTAATGGATGATGCAATATTTCACTAGCCTTCTTATTTATTTGTTTAGTAGTAAATTAGGAGAAGACAGGAAGAACATGATTCATTGTATGACAAGAGGAATTGAAAACTTTTGAACTTCTCTTTGGGCTGCTCCTGCTGATGAAAGCAACAGTCAAATTTTCTCATTGGCCTTTGGAAACTTCCTTCTTTACATCTGTCACACGTAGACCTTCACACACTTTTACTCAACCAGGTAATTGATTGGCTCCCCAAAGTGGGAACTGTATAGATGATCCATCCACCCACTTGACCAATGACTTAGCATCTTTGTGAAAAATGAAGTTCATTGGAAAACCAGTTATACTTAACCCTTCCCAACATAGAGAGGAATTAATTATAACTTTGGAGAATGTTTATACCCTCTCTTTAAAATGGTGAAAAAATATAAGAAAGCAAGAGAAAAGTAGAGACAGAGAAAAATGGAAAGAGTAAGAATAGAAAATTTAAAAACAATTTTTCATTAAAAGAAGTTGTGGGATTGTCTAAGCCACTTGGCTACAAAATCTAAGCTGAACATACATGTGTATGTACATACAAGCATACATACACATAATGCATACACACAAAACCCAAATGTAATGTCATTTGAAAAACTGTAAGCTGAAGGCCATGTGTCCTTTACTAATCTAAGACTACTGCTGACAATGTGAGAAACTTGCGTGGATGTGATATGTCCCGCTGTTCCGAGGTACTTGGGTCATCGTGAAGGAGCAAGTAGCCCTAGCAAAGTGCAAACAGTACTATACTTCAGTGAGAGGAATACAGAATCTGCCTATTTTAGAGACAACAAGTTCCTGGGGACATAAAATGTATACTAATAGTTTCTTTCAAGGTGACATTATATGCCCAGTTAGTATTGATTACTCCCCACTATGGGCTTATAGATTTTCTGTGGTTAAAATAGCAATGAGTTTTGTCTGCCTTAAGAAGACAGAGAAAATTGCAGTCTGGTATTTTGCAGTAGGCCCTGCTGGGCAAAGTAGTTGCAGTTTCCAAAGAGCTGAGATATTGGAGTAGGTATATAATTTAACGCCTGGAGGAGATGATAAAATATTGATATAATTTATGTGGAAAGGTAGACATCTGAAGAGGCTGTGACAGTTAGGAGGAAGGACTGAATATCTACCGATCACTAGGAACAGTCTGGAAGTGGGAATGAGATTGGATAGTTCTCCAAATGTTAGTCAGATTTTCAGAAACATTGGCAAAGTTGCTATGAGCCATAGACTGCAACATGAAAATCTGCTGAGGAAAATTGTTTTCAATTGAATTCTTTACTGGTACATTTTATACACAGCTCACAATCACACTCAACACTGGGGAATTTGTACCAGTATAAGACAGAAGTTAATTCTCATTTTTACCCATATCCCTACCTACCCGCAACCCCTCAGCCTTTATATACATGCTATTTCTTTTTCTTCCCAAATAATATTTATTCTTTAGCCTGCTCACTGTCCCTCACTGCTAAAGAAAGTAAAATTTCCAAGAAATAACATAGTACTATCCTGGGAGCAACAGGATCTCACATAATTTATATCACATTTATCTAGTCATCCTCCTCTGTGCACCTCATGTAGATTAGTGTGAAGATAAGGAAGGGAAGGATGAGTTCTGAGTTAGAGAATTATTAGTCTTTGTAAGTTAGAAATATTTCTCTGTAGCACAGAGAATAAAGCAAGGAAGAAAGAGAATAACTCCATGAACCGAAGTGGAAAGGTGTTGAGTAAAAAGGGCAAGTAATATAACAATGTAGTACTCTCTGCTTGTGTTACATAAACAAACTTATTGTAGCATAGAAACAAAGAGGATTTTTTTTTCAGATGAATTTCCCCCGCCTGATGTTCTGGTACCTAGGAAATTCACCAGTCAGAATTTCATTGTCTTTCCATTTGGTTGAGATCAATTAGCAAAAGCTGGCAGAAGCAGACAGACTTGTGGAATCATTGTAGGGCAGATTTTAGTACATAATTCTTAGATGAGTCATTGCACTGCTTAATTTCTCACTATCAATGACAGTGGTTAAAGCACCAAAGGCAGTTCTGGAAGGGATAGACCTGTGGCACACAGAAATAGGACCCTGATAACAAACTTTATTATGCTGGGAAGTTTCAGTGCTTGATAGACATGTCAATGAAGTTATATTTTTGTCTACATTATGGTGTCAGGGCAACTTCCAGATTCAAGTTTGTCCATATACATATTTGTCTGGTTTGTTTGAAATTATGCACATTATTGTTTCCAAAAGGAATCAAAGACACTAAGAATAGAGATCAAAAGGTTTTTCTTTCCAGCGGGATGGATGGCTTTACCAAAGGGAGAAACATTTTGACTTCCAAAATTGAGTGATTCATAGATTTTGGTTCCTCTCAGCTTGAGTGTTGGAAGAATTTGAAGTGCTGGAGGTGGATCATTGCCGAGGTACATGGATGGGCTATGCCTTGCCCCCTTGGGGGTATAGGTGTCCTGTTTTGTACATTCTCATTTATGTCCTTTGCTCATTTTCTTCCTGCTTTTCTGGTTGAGTAATAACATACTAGTTCTTGAAACTGAGTTTCTGGTCTCAACTTACACTCTAATATTTAAGAGACTTCTCCATGTCTCCATTTCTTAACCAAAAAGAGAACACCAGTGTATCTCTTATAGAGTAGTTATTTCTAATCACATGATAAAATATGGACTAAAGTACATCATCACATTTTTCCCTTAAATGAATTGAATTTCTTACCTATATTTTGCTGATTCATAGAAAGGTATTCTACATACTATACATAAATTCTTTATAATCATGGGCATATATATAATTGTGTGTGTGTATATGTATGTGTGTGTGTGTCTCCTTCATTCTCACACCTATTTGTTACACGGATCTTCTGCTTACCTTTGCCCTCACAGCCAGATTTGATTTGTCAAAGCTTATAATATTCAATAACACATTGAGGGAGGGAAAGCCTCAACATTTTGCTTTAGTTTTAAAAAATCACCTGACCTAACAATTACTTTTCTTTAAATTTTAAACTGATTTTACAAAGGACCCCCTAAAATCTTATTGGCATTTTTAATGAGTTTTCCACACATTTGCATGTAAATGCCTATAAAATTGACATTTTTATAATGTAAGGCTGCTCTACCCAGGAAGATTTTGTTAAGTTCCAGAAAATCATGGTTTGCAAGGCTTCTTTTCATGTGGGGTCATATGGGAATGCACTGTGTTAATAGAAGATTTTTTTTTTATTAACTTAGGTTTTTCACATTATTCCCTTTGTGTCTTTCATTGAAGTTTAAAACTTAAAACAACTCATGGTTCAAAGTTATTACAAGACTCTACTAGTATGGAGAGCATTTTATTTTTGGCATTTCAGCTTATGAATGGTTAAATGATATTTATAGGCACACTTTTTAAATTTGCGACTCTTTTGCAGCACTTATAAAAAGGTGACTAAGAATTTCCATAGCCCAAGATTCTCTTGGCAACCTATTTTATGTACAATGGTACTTCTCCCATGCAGCAACACAAATTCAAGTTTTAATGAGAAAGTCCTACCGAGCCTGGTGAGAAGATCCACAGTAGTCCTTCTTCCTGGGTTTTAATTTCTGGGGTTCCAATTACTCTTTCTCTAACTTGGTCTAAAAATACTAAAGCAAATTTAAGAGATAAAGAATTCAAAAGTTGCACATTGTGTACTGTTTTGGACAGCACAGTGAACACTTACACTATATTCTTCATCTCACAAGAGCCTGAATTATCCTTGTGTTCAAGCCATTCATCCTGCACATGCCGCCCACCCATTGGTCACATAGAAGCAGTCTGAATTATCTGATCAATTGTCCTAATATTCTTTTGTTGAGTTATGTTTATTTTACTTAATAATGGTCCTAAAGTTTAACAGTAGTGTTGCTGGCATTTCAGATATGCAAGGGTAAGCAATAAAGCCTGTTTTGTAAATAGAAAGGTGGAAGTTTTGAAGTTCGCAGGGAAAGAAAAAAAGTGTATGATGTATTGTTAAGAACTACAGTAAAAACAAATGTTGTAACTGTGAAATTGTGAAGAAAAATGTGCAAGTTTGAGTGTCTCACCTCAAGATGCAAAAGTTACAGCACAGTACATCATGATAAATGATTAATTAAAATGGAAAAGTCATGACATTTGTGTATCTCTGGACAATTATAATATGTATAGTGTTTGGTACTATCTCCAGTTTCATGCACTCAATGGGGGTCACAGAATATATATTGCAAAGATAAAAGGAAATTAATTGTATCCACTTACATAATATCCTGAACTAGAAGATACTGGTTTAAAGTGGCCATGCTATCAATAGTGACTCAGGAGTCTAAAGGAGATAAAACACTTCAAAGGTGTCATAAAAATGAATGAAGGCTCATGATCACTGCAGTGCTTTTATCAGAGAAAGCTGTTATTAAAGACTGACACCTATGATTTGAAATTTGAGAAAATTTGCTAATACTCAGCTAAATGATGTTTAAAACATAAGATTTGCAAAGCATTTCATGTTTCATTCATTTTACATCGCTGGTAATTCAGGAGAAGCAGGTCATTCAAGAGAAGCAGATTTCATCTCTCCACAAACAATGGCTGCTATCACGAAATGAATCAACAACAAATGCTGGCAAAGCTGCGGGAAGAGAGGAACCTTCTTCCACTGTTGGTAGGAATGTAGACTGGTGCAATCACTGTGGAGATCAGTGTGGAGAGTCCTTAAAATCTAGGACTCAAGGTCCCATTTGACCCTGCTAATTCCCTCCTACTTATATATATGAAAGTATTAAAAGAATCATACAGAGAGACATATATGTACCTGTGTTTACAGCAGCTCAGTTTGTGATAAATCTTGGAAACAACCCGAATGTCCATCAACTCTAGACTGGATAAAGAAGATAGGGGCTTTTTTTAGGTTTTCTTTTTATAAAATGGAGTATTACTCAGCCCTAAAGAATGATACATTTGAGTTATTTATATTGACATGGTTGCAACTTGATGGCATACTCATAAGTGAAATAAATAGGATATAGATGTGTACTCTGTATTTTCTCTAGTATGGAGAACTGAAGGTGTAAATGAATGCAAAAATGTATGATAGGTAATGTGAAATAGGATAAAATGTGCAAAAGAAAAAGAGAAAGTGAGGGTAGGGCAACTAAAGAAGGCAAAGAAAAGATTTTATAGTTAAAAGGAAACAAAGCTTTTGTATATAGGGGTTGGGAGATGTAAGGAAGGTAGCAGAAAGGGGAAAAATGAGAGTCAAAATCTGTCATGAACAGGTACAAATTCTCAATGTTAAATGTGATCATAATGTTTGTATAAAATGTAGCAATAAAGTTGATTAAAAAAGACAATTGAACTTTCTTTTGAAGTTTGTTGTTTTAACATGAATAACTGACTACAACAATAGAAAATTTCTGTGGGCAAGCTGCGTGACTTAAAATAGTCATTGTTCACGCCTGTATCCCAGTACTCGGGAGGCAGAGAGAGGAGGATTGCTGAGTTCAAGGCTTGCGTGGGCTACATAGTGAGCTCAGGGCCAGCCTGAGCTACAAAACAAGACCCTGTCTCAAAAAAAACTATAATCATTGTCACTTGACCAACCTTAGATGATTTGTTACAAAATGAAAACAAATCCAAATTAGTTCAAAACTGAGAAAGGTGAACTTGCATACAAACATAACCTTATTAAAATCCGTGTCTTCACCAAACTGATTATTTATTTTCTGACAAGGGCCTTCCTCTAACACTCACTACATGAAATGTGGCATACAAAGATGGACAGAGAAATTTATCATGAATAAAACAAATTTCTTGAGTTAATGGGGCTTGTAAAGTAGAAGGCAGGTATATAAACTAGCAGCTATAATAAAGCATGACCTTTATCAACATCAGTTAAGTAAAAATTTATAAGGTTATAGAGGATGAAACAGTTTAAGCAGAAAAGAGACAGTCAATGGACACTTTAAGGTAATATTTCTAGAACTGAATATTGAGAAATTAGGAATTTTGAAAACAGAAAGGGGAGAAACTTGATTATTTTCTCATTTTGCTTTTTGCAGTAAGAAAAGTGCTATGCTAATGGTTACAATAAGAAATACATGGGGAAATATACATAAGCTTGATGTGAACACTGGTTTTTCTGCATCTAGTCATAGAATTACATAGTTATTATTGAGAGTTGTAATTCAATATAATGACATTGATTAAACTTTCCACTCTTTGCCAAACATTTTTCTGCCATAAAATATCAAGCAATCAGAATGTAGCCTAGATAAATTAGACAATGTTTGCTTACCTCTATTTAATTGTATAGAGCATTTCTACCTTAGTGAGAACAAGCTTTTCATGTGTCTCCTTTTCGACAAGAATTTTTCTCTCATTTCTTTGCTCCACTCAAATATGGTAAATATTTATTATAGAGCTCTTATGCGACTCTTAACACTGCTTTATTCTGCTGAGAAACTGTCTTGTTGGTTGTGTAGTTATTATCGCACTTCAGGAGTCTTCACAGATGCAATTATCCCATGCATTGTTACTGAGAAAATGCCACAAAAGGGGAAATAACTACAGAAAACAACTGAACCAGATGTATATTTGAAAATAAAACACTTAAGATACACGTAGGTTTTGTGGTTAACAACTGTTCACCAGAAAGAAAGAAAACGTTATATATAAATAAATCTTTGCAATTTTTTTACCCTAAGGTGGTTTTGTTGGTGGTAGTATAATTTTTAATTCTAATTTGCATTTCCTTAGTTTTTTTTTTCCAAAAGAAAAAGTCAACAAATATTTTCCTGTTGCTTAAGTGGCTACAGGAAAAAATAGTTTATCATTTCCCAGGGCAATGCCAGATGACAGGATAGAGTCAATTTCCAAGTCTGTGGGAAAATTTCTAGTTACAAAAAAAAATTGTAAATACCACATTTGAGACCCTGTGACCTCCAAGATCTAAAATCACAGCATAAATTGTGCATGAATTTGCTGGATCTTACTATTTGGAACAAATAAGAAGAGAAAGTTAAGCAGTCTCCAGGTAGGGAGGACAAGAGCTAGACTTTATTTCCTCAAAAGCAGGAGAAAGTTAAACTATTGCGGGTCAGAAATGACTAAAGACATATGTGGATAATGTTATGATTGCAATAGCAAACACATCTATTCCTGTATTTTACACTCAGTCTTCCACGTCTTATCAGATATGACCTCATTAACCACTGATCATGAACATGAGTTGAAAATTTTCCATACAATGATTTGGATTTCCCTGTTGATTTTATGGATGCTATTTGTAATAATAGTGTAATACTGATCTTGTGAAGTTGTTTTGTTATTATTACATGAAAAGACCAATTTCAGTACAAATGTTGAAATATATGCCTGAGTTCTGGGGTTTGTCAGACATCCTCTGTCATTTCTATGACTCACTAACAACACCTGCTCTCTCTCAGACCATTTCCTTTGCTGTCAGGTAAAATTCAACTTGTTGAGAGGGAAGTGAAGGTGTATATAGTTTCTGGTCCATAGAAGATGTCCATAAGCCAATAAATACCACTACTATTGTTACAAAAGCCAGATAATTCTGTGAAATTTTACATTTAAAGAGATAAGAATATGAAGATTTGTTTTCCAATTCTTATTTTTATTAGTTCACCTTGGCAGCACACAATGGCCCTCTTCAGGGAGTTAGTACATGTCCATAACAAATTTGAATATTTTTGGCAATTCTCATCATCATTTGGGCCTAGTATGTAATTATTTCCTCTTTATAATTAAAGGCAAATTTTGATCTTTAAATTATTGCATGATGTGTATAGTAGTTGCTTTGAAGAGTAAATTTTCAAGCTTCAGTAATATTGAGTGATTCTTCTGTACTCTTTTAGGGACCTCCTGATGATTCTGATGTGTTCCTGTCAGTCAG
>PVIC010059343.1:0-10142 GCA_004025085.1 Thryonomys swinderianus | reverse complement strand
CAAATCATTAAAAAAATTAAAAGGGCCAGGGATTTAGCTCAAGTGGTATTGTGCCTACCTTGGAAACAGAAGGGCCCAAATTCAATCCCCGGTACCACAAAAAAAAAAAAAAAATTATCCTCTCCCTTTTCAGTATTGGGTATTGAATATGAAGTCTTTACACTGACTTAATCACGAGCCCTTTAAAAACTTTGTTCTGTTTTGTTTTGAGGCAGGTCTTGCTGTATAGTTCAGGTGAACTTTGAACTCCTAGTGATCCTCTTGTCTCAGTCTCCCAAGTGCTGGAATTACAGGAATAAGCCACCACTCCTGGCTGAACTCCTTTCTTTTCCTTCCTTCCTTCCTTCCTTTGCTTCTGTCTCTCTGTTTCTTTCTTATTTTGATAGGGTCACATTAAGCTGCCTAACCAGGACTCAAACTTTTCATCCTCCTACCACAGCTTCCCAAGTGCTAGTATTACTGGTGTGTGTGCCAGAGTGCCTAGCAAAATTTACCCATTGAAAGTATAACAGTCAGTGTAGTATATTCACAGAATTTTATAACCACAACTATCATCAATATAAAATATTTTCACCATCATCCCCCTAAAAAAACTATATGGTTACTCCAAATCATCTCCTCACACCCCAGCCTCCAGTGACTAATTCCTTCTCTATTTCTATAGTTTTGTCTACTGTAATGTGAACAGAAACTGTACTCTATGACTTTTTGTGCCTAGCCTCACACAACTTCTTGATTTTCAATGTCCTCACATGTAGCAATCAATACCACATACCACAGTGCCGAGCATGGTGGCTCACACCTGTAATCCCAGCACTCAGGAGGCAGAGGCAGAAGGATTGCTGAGTTCAAGGTTTGCCTAGGCTACATAGAGAGCTCAGGGCCAGCCTGAACTACAAAGCGAGACCCTGTCTCAAAAACAAAAACAAAAACAAAAAACATCACATGTATCTATCACTTTTTTTTTTGAGACAGGGTCTCACTTTGTAGTTCAGGCTAGCCCTGAGCTCACTATGTAGCCCAGGCAAGCCTTGAACTCAGCACTCTTCCTGCCTCTGCTTCCAGAGTGCAGGGATTACAGGCGTGAGCCACCACCCCTGGCACTGTGGTATGTGGTACTGATTGCTGGTGGGTGTGAGTCACCACACCTGGTAAAATTGTATGCGGTTACTGGGGATGGAACTAGGGACTTTGTGCTTAGTAGGCAGGCACTGGAGCCACTGAGCTAAATCTCTGGCCCATATCATGTTTTGTTTTGTTTTGTTTTGTTTTGTTTTCTGTTTGGAGACAGGGTCTCGCTTTGTAGTTCAGGCTGGCCCTGAGCTCACTATGGGGCCCAGGCAAGCCGCCGCGAACTCAGCAATCCTCCTGTCCCTGCCTCCCGAGTGCTGGGATAAAGGCGTGAGTCATGGCGTCCGGCATTGTGGTATGCACTGTTGATTGTTGGTGGGCGTGTCTCCACGCCCAGCATTATATGTGGTTACTGGGGATCAAACTCGGGTCCTTGAGCTTGCAAAGCAGGTGCTGGAACCACTGAGCTAACCCTCCGGCCCCATATCATGTATTTTTTATACATTCATTAGCTGATGGATATCTATAGTTACACTCTTTGGCTGTTCTGAGTAACACTGCCACATATGTATATCTAGAAGGGATCATTGCTGGCTGTATAACTCTTAACATTTAAGGAACTGCTAGTTTCCAAAGTGGCTGCACTATTTACATTCTCACCAGTCATGTAGGAGTTTCCAGATTCTACAATATTTTCACTGTATGTTATGATTTAGATCAGAAATGTCCCCTGAAAATCTCTTGTGTTCAGAGATGGGCTTTCAGAAGGGGATTGGATCATGGGGCTCCAACTTCATCAAGCGTATTACTCCTTTGATGGATCATAATTTGGTGGCCTTATTGGGAAATAATAGAAACAGCAGGTGAGATTTGTTGAAGGGAAAGGAGTACAGAGGCGCAACCTTGAGGATTCTTATCTGGTCTCAGCCCCTTCCTCTCTGGCTGTTTCTTATTCTCTCTGCTTCCGGCTGCCTTGTGCAAAGCTCTGTGTTCTGCCGTATCTCCAGCCCACTGCAATGGAACCAGGGGCCATGGACTGAAAGCTCTGAAACTGTGAGCCAGGACAAACCTTCCCTCCCATGTGTGTCAAGTGTTTTGTCCCCACATCCAAGAGCAGATGAGCACATGATCTTTTCACCAGCACTCTCCTAGAGGGCAGAAAGTGGACTTGTATTGGGGCAACCCAGCTCCTGGTTCAGTGCAGCATCAGGTCAACTTGTAATGTGTTTATTAGAGGCCAGGAAGCCTGTCAAGTGCAGTCCTCTGATGGGGGTGGGCCAAAAGAAAGAAGAATTCACAGCACAGAGTAAGGAAATCTCCTAGCAGAAGTTCAGCCTAAGCCAGGAATCCAGTAAGTCTTCCTCGGCTGTCCCTGGGAGCCTGTTAAAAGCACAACCTCAGATTCCACAGGTATCTAGGAAATTGGAATGTCTGGGGTGGGGCCCTGTCATTGGCTTTAACAAGCGCTGCAGCTAATTTTGGTGCACACTGACGTTTCAGAACCACAGGTTTACAGCATTCGCTTGAGGGTTGATTAGGCATTACTAGGAGGAAAGAAGCACATTTAATAAGCTAAGTATCATGGTGACTGAGCTGCATACCCAATCCTTTAGTATGATTTTTGAGAGAGGGTTGGTATAGGGTTCTGGGGTGCCACCACAGCTTAGGTGGGTGCTGCACTGAGAGTCTTGCTTTCAGTTAGATCCATCATGTGGATAATCCTACAGGGCTATGGCTTTCAGAGTCTTGACAGTCTACCTCATAGCCCTCTTCACCATGCTTTCTCCTCCACAGGAAGTGGGAAAACTAATTGCTAGATCTGTCCTAGTCCACCTGTGTGGACAGACCAGGAAATATTCTGACCTATTCCTTTTCATGTTTAGGCTGCGCATCAGCCTAATACTGCCAGAGAATCTGCCCATTCCGGGCTTAGGCTGTGACCTGGACGGCAGCCCATGACTCCCCTGCCAAGTTCACCAAGCTCTCTCCCACTGAACAGGCAGGTCAGCAGCTCTCCACATACGGGCAATGATTCGTTCTTACTGTCTTCGGACAGGTTCTTTTTCCAACTCAGCCTGTCAGCAAAAACATTCTGTCATAGTTGGAGAACTCACAGCCCCTAGTACGCAGGGCCCACACAGTCCCTTTCAGCTCTAAGTAGCTATATAAGACAGAGGGTGTGCACTCTCAGCGTTCCTTGGAGAATTATGGGGATTTATATCTCTCAGGGAATTGAGGCAGAAGATTAGGATGTGGCCAGGCAGCTGGGCAGTGGGAATGATCTGTCAACCATAGATATCTAGGACACGTGCCCAGAAAAATGCTTCCCAAGCCCTGCCCCTGAGACCAGCCAGAAAGTACTTTCCTCAGTTTTCCTGGCATGAAATCAAACACGTTTTTGACAGGACAGCCTCGACCTGACATCACCTTGAGGACTGAGAGCTGCCTTGTGGCCCCTGTGCTCTCTCCCTCAGTGGCTCTCTCTTGCCCTGGAGTGTGTACCTCTCTTCCTGCCTTTAATTGGCCTGCACTTGCCCTGCAGAACATACTTCTTTTTCATATTTTGCCCATTCTTTGATCAAGACACTTAGGATATGGAAAGAATATCTGAAAAGAGCCCACAGAGCCCCAAAACCCCAGTAACAGGGTCTCAGTTACTTACTGCTCTATGCTGAACTTTTTTTGTAGTTCAGGCTGGCCCTGAGCTCACTATGTAGTCCAGGCAAGCCTCGAACTCGGTAATCCTCCTATCTCTGCCCCCCCCACCCCGAGTGCTGGGATTACAGGCGTGAGCCACCACGCCTGGTTAGGCTGAACTTTTAAAAAATTTATTTATTTAGGTTTTTTTTTTTTTTTTTTTTTAGCTTTTTTGAGACAGGGTCTCGCCTTGTAGTTCAGGCTGGCCCTGAGCTCACTATGGTGCCCAGGCAAGCAGCTGCGAACTCAGCAATTCTCCTGTCTCTGCCTCCCGAGTGCTGGGATTACAGGCGTGAGCCACCACGTCCGGCATTTATTTATTTACTTTTTTGAGACAGGGTCTCGCTTTGCAGTTCAGGCTGGCCCTGAGTCCAGGCAAGCCTCTGGAATCTTCCTACCTCTGCCTCCTGAGTGCTTGGGTTACAGGTGTGAGCCACCACTGCAGGCTAGTGTTGTTTTTATTATGTTCCTGCGCACCTCTATTTTAAAAATCTGTATCTGCTCTAAAATCACTAAGCTTGTCTCTCATTCTGGTTACCGTCTGACAAATGATTTCAGCTGTGAGGTGGTCTCGGGTTGCTCTGTGCCTCCCGCCAGCTCGACGAACCTCTTGCTGACTTGAACCAGACATCTGCACCAGGGCGGGCGCTGGGAACCACTACCCGTTTCGGCCCAGCTGTTCTTAGTTCTGAGTTCAGCCCGGCCCTAACCAACATGGCTACCGGCCAATCACTTTCTCCAGTGCAGACGCATGACTCACCAGCCACTGCAGTATGGTGAGTCCACTGGCTGGCGCGTTTCTCTGTGGAAGCCTCTGGGGTCGCCAGGAGTCTGCCTGCTCTGCCAGTATTCGCCGGCCCAGTGGTCAGGCTCTGGGAGACAGCGCTGCTTGCTCCCTCCTGCTCCTTGCAGCCGCTCTCTTCACTCTCGCGAGGACTGGTGTTCTCGCCCCAGAACCTTCCTGGGTCACAGACTCCCGTTTCTCTCCTTCTCCTGCTCCTTGTACTGCTATATTCCTTCAACTGAATTTTAACTTGAGATCCCCCTGCCTCAACCTCCCAGAGTCCTTATGATTACATGTGCGGTTTAAAAAAAAAAAAAAGCTTAGGACTAGGGATATAGCTCAGTGACTGGCACCTGCCTGAGAAGCAACAAGATCCTGAGTTCGATCCCCAACGCTGGAAAAAGAGTTCAAACTCCCTGCAGTCCTGAGATTTTGGGGACTTCCTTAAGCACGGGCAAGAGGGCAAACGAGTCAGGTATGAACCAGGTTTCTTTTCTTTCTTTCTTTCTTTTTTTTTTTTTGGTGTTTTGAGACGGGGTCTCACTATGTAGTTCAGACAGGCCTTGATCTCACCATGTAGCCTAGGGTGACCTTGAACTTGTGACCCTCCTGCCTCAGCCTCCTAAATGCTAGGGTTACAAGTGTGTGCCACCATTCCTGGCCATCAGTCAGGTTTCTGAAGGACAGTTCAGCAAGAGTGAGAATCTTTGTAAAGCTGCCTATTCATCAACCTACAATCTGCTTCTAGGACTTTATCTCCAGAAAAAAAGTCAAGAAGAAATGAAATAAAAGGTAAATTACCAGAGATTGGTTAAATAAATGTTATATGTTCATTATATAATTAATTGAGTCATTTTATGTAGTATTGCATATTTTTATTATTATCTATTTGGTTCTTTTGAGACAGGATCTTACTATATAGTTCAGGCTGGCCTTGAACTCACTAGGTAACCCAGGTTGGCTTTGAGCTCATAAAGATCCTCCTGCCTCAGCTTCCCAAATGTTGGGATTATAGGCATGCACTACTATGACCAGCATTTAAATATTTTTATAAAAGAAGAAAAGTTACATATAGAGTTTAAATGACAGGTTACCAAGATGTGATGTGATTTCTCAATTTTGTCTTACAGACCTTTATGTGTCTACACTGATTCTTGTTGTTCACAGTAGGCATGTTCTGCAGAGTCACCAGCACTAAATCTGCCTCCTCTGTTGTCCCTCAAGAGAAGGGATCTGTCTAGAATGAGGAGCCCAGTTCTCTGTTAGTGCTTCTCCACTCAGATCCTTCCAGTAGGTTTCCCCCATGGCTCATCTTTGCAGAGAACACCTCCATCTTGCAATTGAGGACAAAGTGCCAGGACTGTCCTTGTGACCTGCAACTTCACACAAATGCAGATGGAGCCTTAGCAGTCTCCCAATCACACATATCCCCTTCAGTCACACAGAGAGTTTCTTCCTGCTACAGCCAGCACCCTAGAGCCAGCTGCCAGGCCACAGGGTCCAGCGCAGCGCTCTTCCTCATAGTGCCAGCCACTTAGATTTTTGGGGCCTAGGGTATAGCTATGAGACACAGCTACATACAGCAGCTTGCCCCGAAACAGTGCTTTTGTCCTTCATAATCTGCATAGGTGGTGCAAACCGCAATGTATCTGTGTCTCCTAATCTACACTGAGCCTTGGGATTATTCACATACACGCACAAACACACACACACACACACACACACACACACACCATGAAATTGAAGCTCCAGGGCTTTGCCTGAGTTTCCTCTGTGGCCTTAGTACCACTGGCACATGCTGTGTCCCACAGGTGTAGGAACCTGTGTGCAAAGCCACATCTCTCTCCGTGGACACCGATGCAAAGCCTCTGTGGAGCTGGGCAGTCATGGGGCTGTGTATGCCAACTATAGGGGCATAGCAACCAAGTCATGCTGGGCAAGCCATCTGAAGCCAGGCGTAGTGGTGCACACCTGTCACCCCAGCATCCAGTAGGGCTGATGCAAGATGATCAGAAGTTTGACCTTAGCCTAATTTAGTGAGAACCTCACCTCAAAATTTAAAAACAAATTTTTGAGACAGGGTCTCACTATGTAGTTCAAGCTGCCTTTGAACTTGAGATGATCTTCCTGCCTCCCAGGTGTTGGGATGACAGGTGTCTGCTACCATGTCCAGCAGAAATTAAAAAAAAAAAAAAAAAAGGTAGGTCCAGAGATTTAGCTCAGTGGTTCCAGTGCCTGCCTTGCAAGTGCAAGGTCCTGAGTTTGCTCCGTGGTAACCACATACAATGCTGGGTGTGGTGACTCACGCCCACCAGCAATCAATACCATATACCACAGTGCCAGGCATGGTGGCTCACGTCTGTAATCCCAGCACTCGGGAGGCAGAGGCAGGAGGATTGCTGAGTTTGAGGCTTGCCTGGGCTACATAGTGAGCTGAGGGCCAGCCTGAACTACAAAGTGAGACCCTGTCTCAAAAAAATAAATAAATAAAATAAAAAGAATGTATAGGGCTTGTTATAGCTCATCCAATACTGCAAAAAAGAATGAAAAAAATGCAAGAACATTCTGGAGGCCTTAACTAACTTGTCCCATGGACTTGTTACAGTTTTGAAGGGTGGGGACCTTAAGGTGACCATGGTGTGACACAGGATAAACTGACAGACTCAGGTTCCAGCTTCTATGGCCATGGTCTGTCATGAGCAGTGAGGAAAGATAGAGATGCTGGGAAAGGGAAACAAACATAAAGCAACAATAGGGGACAGAGACCCTATCATGCAACTGGAAGCACTGGAGGGCAGGTGAGAGGGTCCTGGGTGCATGGGGGCAGCAGCAGGGAGCCCATGTCACATTAGAGCAACCACACCCCAGGGTGACAGCCGCTTGAAGCCAGGGAGGCTTGTGAGCCAGGCGGGTGAAGGCTGCCGTCTGTGGGTGTGGAGCTGGGCGCTGCAGGTGACTTGGCTGTAACTTGGTCTCCTCAAGGGGCCTCACAGAATGAAGCAGGCTCACATGGCCTGAACCTGGGCAAACAACCGAGGACGGGAAGACTGATTTGTCACCAGGGTACAGATAGGGCAGGAATGGTGTCTTTTCATCTGCATTTCCAGCCCCAAGTATTACCAAGTCCAAACAAGGTAGGTGCTCAAGGCCTCCGGGCTCACACTGGAGACCTTTGCTGCGTCATCCCACACAGACTATATGAAAACTGCAATCTTTTGACCTGGCATTTTTAACTGCAGCAGTAATTTCAGACTTTGAGAAAACTTGTGAAAAGTGGATTTCAGGCTGGAGTGGTGGCACTCACCTGTCATCCCAGGATTCAGGAAGATGAGGCAAGAGGATCCTGGAGAGCTCAAGGCCAGCCTTGGCGACACAGTGAGTTCAAGGCCAAGCGTGTCTCAAAACAACAACAAAAAGGAAAGTGTGGATTTCACATCCTAATCAGATTTGTTTTTAAACAAATTTCCCAGTGCCTCAGGGACCTAGAGGCAAGGCTGCAGTGTCCACCTGAGCTCTCTGTCTGTGGGATGCCATTTTTTTTTGGCGGGGGGGGGGGGATTTTTTTTTTTTTTTGAGACAGGGTCTCGCTTTGTAGTTCAGGCTGGCCCTGAGCTCACTATGTAGCTCAAGGCAAACCTCAAACTCAGCAATCCTCCTGCCTCTGCCTCCCAAATGCTGGGATTACAGGCGTGAGCCACCAAGCCCCGCGTTTGTGGTTTAAGGTACTGATTGCCAGTCAGCATGGTCACCACACTCAGCATTGCTGTATGTGGTTATTGGGGATGGAACCAGGGACCTTGCGCTTGCTAGGCAGGTGCTGGAACCAATGAGCTAAGTCTCTGGCCCCCCGGGGTGCCATTCTTATTGCCGCCCTCCACCCTCATTTGATTTTCCTTAAAATTCTGTGCAGTAATGTATACGTGCTCCTGGCAAAGCAACTCAGAAAGTGCAGACATTTTATGAGGTGAAAGAGTCTCACTGGACCTCATCTCCTCCTTGCTGGCTGCTGCAGTACCTCCCACAGGAAATCCTCGCCCTCTACTTGGGGTTTTCCCTTAACATAAGCAGGCACGACTATCCCCCCCCCCTTAGATGGATGCTCAGCAGGGACTGGACAACATTATCTGTAAAAGATCAGGTGGCAAAAATTTTCAGCCTTTGGGGCCTTAGCGTTTCGGTGCCACCACTGAACACCACGGTAGCCCAAAGGCGGCCACAGACAGTGTGGAAATGAGCACATGTGATTGTTCCAGTGAAATTTTATTTACCAAGCTGGCAGCAGGCTGGCTTTGCCCCGCAGGGCACCATTCACTGCTATTAGAGCTCTCCAGCATTCTCCTTTCACGTGCTTAATTCGAAGCTCTCTTCGGTTCCAGCCCAGGCATCTAGCTCCCTTTAACTGCAGCACGGTGTGGATTGTGTATTCAGCCATCCCTCTGGGGACCATTTAGATGTTATTCCAGCTTTGACATTATAAACAAAGCTGCTATATGCTATACGCTTGGCTGACTTCTCTGCAGGTTGAATTCTTAGAATTACCACATCAAAGACTGGGTATGAATTTAAAACGTTGGTGGATGGTGTCAGATTGTTCCCAGGCTTCCTTTTCAATTCAGATTGGTGCCTGACCTTGTGATTCTCATTGCTTAATCTTATTTTCTTTTTTTCACACTGGGGATTGAATCCATGGATTTGCCCCTGTTAGCCAAATGCTTTACCACTGAGTTATATCTCCAGCCCCTTATTCCTTCATCTTGTGCGTGGTGAGCATTTTCTGTTAACTTAAAGGTTCAGAAATAACTAATGGAAAGATACTAAAGGTCGACTGAGGTAGCAGTGAACCATCACATGGTAATTGATTCAACTCTGAAATAAAAAGGTGTGTGTGTGTGTGTGTGTTTGGTTTTTTTTTTTAGACAGGGTCTCATTTTGTAGTTAAAGCTGGCCCTGAACACACTATGTAGCCCAGGCAAGCCTTGAATTCAGCAATCCTCCTGCCTCTGCCTCCCGAGTGCTGGGATTACAGGTGTGAGACACCATTCCTGGCTCTGTGGTATGTGGTACTAATTGCTGGTAGGCGTGAGTCACCATGTCTATTGTTGTATGTGGTTACCAGGATCAAACTGAGGACCTTGCGCTTGCTAGGCAGGCGCCAGAACCACTGAGCTAAATCTTCAGCCCCTGAAAACAAAGTTTTTGTCATGAAGAAGTTTCACTGCATTTTGTCAATGTAAAAGTGAATTCTCTTCTGCTGTGACATTCCTAGAAAACAGCAGGTACAGTTTTTTTCTAAGTGTAAGGAATATGGTACAGCTAGATATGGTGACACATACCTATGTTGTCACTTAGAGGCTGAGGCAGGAGGACTGCAAATTCAAGGCCAAATTTAGCTACTTAGTGAAACCTTCCCTGTGTGAAATTTTTTTTCAATGGGCTGGGATGAACTTCAGTGGAAGAGCATGTGGCCATCATATGTGAGGTCCTGGGTGTAATTTCCCATATTACTCCCCCCACCAAAAAAAAGAGAAAGGAAGGAAGGAAGGAAGGAAGGAAAAGAAAGAAGGAAGGAAGGAAGGAAGGAAGGAAGGAA
>PVIC010059342.1:0-10233 GCA_004025085.1 Thryonomys swinderianus | reverse complement strand
CTATGATGTGCTTCAAAATGACACAGCAAAGAAAGAAGTAAAGACTGTCACCACTGGATGATGGGAACACAGGAACTGCTTAAGTTACTCTATGTTCAAATTTTTTCATTATGGAAGTTTTAATCTTTTATGATTTCTTAGTTTAAAAAACTAAAAATCCAACCTCTTTTAGTTATTTGTTTCTTCCAAACTTTTTTTTTTTTTTTTTAAGACAGGGTCTCGCTTTGTAGTTCAGGCTGGCCCTCAGCTCACTATGGAGCCCAGGCGAGCCTCGACCTCAGCAGTCCTCCTGTCTCTGCCTCCAGAGTGCTGGGATGACAGGCGTGAGCCACCACGCCCGGGCACTGTGGTATGTGGTGTTGATGGCTGGTGGGCGTGAGTCACCATGCCCAGCATTGTATGTGGTTACTGGGGATCAAACTCAGGACCTTGCACTTCCCAGAACCACTGAGCTAAATCTCTAGCACTCTCCCAAACACTTTTACAAACAAAAGTATGAGCCATATGTTATACAAAGTAGCATACCTGCAAGGCAGTCTTCACATTTGAGTTATCAAGTCCAGCTCCACCAATTGACAAAGCAGACAGAGTACTTGGTGAAAATGCTGGAACCTGATTTCCATACTGATCTGTAATAATTATAACTTAAAAAAAAAGTTTTATTTCAAAATGTTATCTTTTTAATGAAAGACATAAATATGAAGAACACTTAAAATATACTTAGAAACATTAATTTTGTTCTTTTAAGAATATTTTTGGCATAAAAACCTATCAGAAGCTCTAAAAAATAAACCTGGTATACTTTAAGTATTTAACATGACACGTTAACCAGATTTTAAAAAATTTTTTGTGGTGATACAGATCAAACTGAGGGCCTCATTTACGTTCAGGAAAGAAATGCTCATGAAAATTTAGAGGAAATACTTTAACATACAAATTTCCAAGATATAAGAAAAAAGCTGGGCATGGTGGTACATGCCTATATTCCCAGCTACCAGGAGGCTGAGAAAAGAGAATCACAAATTGCCTAGGCAACTTAATGAAACGTCACCTCAAAATAAAAAGGCCTGGCAATCAAATTGGTGGTAGAGTGCTTATGTACCATGCCAGCAGCCATGGAGTCAATCTCTAGTGCTTTCTGGGTAAACAAAATAAAACAAAGGCAAAGGATAAGAAAATATAGACTACACAGGAGTCCATTCAGACATTTACTTTACACATATTTCTTCTAACAGTAAAAATTTTAAAAACAATCTGTTTTGCCAAACTATATATGGAACATGAACCTAAGGGAACAGCAAACAGGATGAACTCAGACCAGACTAACCTATTTCTCCTTGAAGCTCTTGGCCCATCTGGACTGTTTTTCCTCCTTTTAGCTCACATTTTAAATGCTTTGGTTCATCAGGAAGGGGTCTGAAATTAGTTAGCAAGTTAAAAGGCTTCAGTAATACCCAGTAACTGCACACAAAAAAATTAGTTTCCGGTACACTAAAGAGCAATAAATAATATTTAAAAACACAATGGCATCCTTTGAAATACCTCTTTTATTTATGGAATATGGCCATTAACCCAAAAGACATGTTAAGTGAAAATGTGTCTATGCTGGGTTAAAAGAAAATTATGAGCCGGGCGTGGTGGCTCACGCCTGTAATCCCAGCACTCGGGAGGCAGAGACAGGAGGATTGCTGAGTTCGAGGTTTGCCTGGACTACATAGTGAGCTCAGAGCCAGCCTGAACTACAAAGCGAGACCCTGTCTCAAAAAAAAAAAAAAGAAAATTATGAGTAGAGAGCACTAACAACAGCTCATCAAGGGAGTGGTGCTGGCACTCTAGGGGTAACGTGGCACTCAGAGTGGGTGGTGACTGCAAGTCTGAGGTGAGCTCAGGCTACACTGAGTTCTCACAAGGCTGGAGGACACACCTCTCAAACACTGGCTGTGGTCAGAGAGGTACCTATGATTCCCTTATCTCAAATGCAGAGCTGTTCTCAAGTGCTGGGGACAGTACAGGAAAGAACAGAGGAATCAGGCTGCAGGAAGTATGTGAGAAATGTGGCCACCTGGGTGGAGTGGCTCAAAGCTGTAACCCAGCTACCTGGGAGGCTGAGAGGGGAGCATCAGATAGCCTCACACCAGCCTGGGCAACTTAGCAAGACCAAGTCTCCAAATAAATAATTTAAAAATGCTGGCCATGTAGCTCAGAGCTCCAGCTTCAGTCCCCAGTATGACAGGGTGGAAGGGAGAGAGAAAAAAAGAAAAAAAAAAAATTGCAGTCAAGGAATTTGTAAGGAGTAAGTCAGGGTTTTACATATTTATATAATTCAGCACAGTTATAATCATAAGAATCAATTAGTAACTAGACTAAAACTTCATTCCAAAGACAATCTACCTATTTCATAGAAGCTGCACTAATTTCTATCTTAGAAGTAACTATGGCATGTATGCAGTGGAGAAAAATTTTTGGTGCCAAAAGAACTTTAGAGTATTTCAAAATACACCAAATCCACAAACCTTACTGTAAATGCACTCTCCAAAGACACATGATCATCTTGGAATGACACCTGACAATAGCGCATATCTTTTACAGATGTTGGTACTTGTACATCAGGAAGCAGACCCTGTAGCAAGTGTTCTTTGTTAATCTCAGGAGTCCAGTTCACCTGGAAGAAAATGACATATTTAAGAATAACAAAGCTTAGTCTAATGACCTCCTCTACACATCTTACTGAAGAATCTTAAAGCTAAATTAATACATCTTTTTCATCTCCAAGGAAAGTCAATCTATGGCTAGAAATGATGATCGTTCATATATTACGATAATAAAAAAGTACCTTTTTTTTTCCTTGAGACAGGGTCTCACTTTGTAGTTCAGGCTGGCCTTGAGCTCACTATGTAACTCAGGCAAGCGTCAAATTCACTAATCTTCCTGCCTCTGCCTCCCCAGCACTGAGATTACAGGCTTCAGCCACCAAACTCAGCATATGTGGTATGTGGTACTGCCACCACGCCCAGTATTGTTATGTGGTTCTGTGGTTACCAGGGATCGAACAGGGATCCTGCGCTTGCTAGGCAGGTGCTGGAACCACTGAGCTAAGTCTCTGGCTCCAAAAAGTACCTTCTTTGTCTTTGTTGTTCATGTTCCTTATTTTTCAATGCCATAAAACTAGTTTTAAAGTCATTTCCTTTGAACTGGCCATAAGATAATCATCATGTTTATTACAGTTAAAAAATACAGCACTAGGGCCAGAGATTTAGCTCAGTGGTTCTGGCGCCTGCCTCGCAAACGCAAGGTCCTGAGTTCCATCCCAGTAACCACATACAATGCTGGGCGTGGTGACTCACGCCCACCAGCAATCAATACCACATACCACCTACCACAGTCCCAGGTGTGGTGGCTCACGCCTGTAATCCCAACACTTGGGAGGCAGAGACAGGAGGATGACTGAGTTCGAGGCTTGCCTGGGCTACATAGTAAGCTGAGGGCCAGCCTGAACTACAAAGCAAGACCCTGTCATTCATAGATAGATAGATTAGATAGATAGATTAGATAGATAGATAGATAGATAGATAGATAGATAGATAGATAGATAGATAGATAGATAGATAGATAGATAGATAGATAGGTAGGTAGATAGGTAGATAGATAGATAGATAGATAGATAGATAGATAGATAGATAGATAGATGATAGGTAGATAGATAGGTAGATAGGTAGATAGATAGATAGATAGATAGATAGATAGATAGATAGATAGATAGATAAAACAGCACTAGCTGGGTATGGTGACACATGCCTAAATCCCAGCATTTGGGAGGCTGAGGCAGGAGGATTGCCTCAAGCTTGAGGACAGCTTGAACCATATAGTGAGATCGTCTCAAAAAACAAAAAAATAAAAATACAAGACCAAAGGGTCAGTGATGTAGCTCATTGGTGTCACACCTGACTCAAAAGTGCAAGGTCCTGAGTTCTATCCTCATAAAAGAGAGAGAGAGACACAGAGAGAGAGAGACAGAAGAGAGAGGGGAGAGAAAGGAGAGAGCGGAGAGAGAGAGGAGAGAGGGAAAGGGAGAGGGAGAGAGAGTGAAGGAAAAATAAATACAGGGCCAAGTGTGCTTGTAATCCCAGCTATCTAGAGGCTGTGGCAGAAAACAAAGTTCAAGCCCAGCCTGAGCAACTTAATTGAGAACCTATCCTCCCAAACAAAAAATAAGAGCTAGGGACTGTAGCTCAGTGTAAAGGCCCTGGGTTCAATCCTCAGCACTTTGAAAACAATGAAATAAAAATTTTACATCTGTCTTTCCAATGTGATTTTTAAAATTCTTTCGGGTATATTCCTAGCAGGGGGATAGCAGGGTCAAATGGGACCCCTAGTCCTAGTTTTCTGAGAAATCTCCACACAGATCTCCACAAATGGCAGCTCAGTTTGTGATAGCTCAGTCTTGGAAACAACCCAAATGCCCATCAACTGGAGAGTGGATAAAGAAGATGTGTTTTTTTTAAATAAAATGGAGTACTACTTTGCCATAAAGAATGACAAGATTCATTTACATGCAAATGGATTCACCTGGAGGACATGCTAATGAGTGAAATCAATAGATCACAGATAGGCAAATACCGGATCTTCTCATTGATATGACCACCTGTAGATGTAAATGAGCTCTAGAAAGTATGATGGTCTTTGTAGAATGGGAAATTTGGTATAGGGATGTAATGAGGGGAAGGAATAAATATGATTCTGAAAGAAAATAAAAGAGCATGTATATAGGGGATGGGGAGGTGTGGGTGGGTAGGGATATGGGTAAAAATGAGAACTGACTTGTGTCATACATTGGTACAAATTCCCCAATGTTACGGGTGATTGTGAGATGTATGTAAACTGTACCAATAAAGAATTCAATTTAAAAAAATTTTTAAAGTTCCAAACAGATCAAACTATGAGATCATTTCTGAGAAGTAGGGACAGTTAAAAAATACAGTAATGCTGTGCTCGCTTCGGCAGCACATATACTAAAAATACAGTAATGAGATCTGGGTGAGTATTTATTTGGCCAGATGAAAAAAAAAAGTTACATCTATTGATATAATTACCTTTCTAGTTCCCTTTCTATCTAAATCCTTTCTTGGGTATTTGTAGCTCTAAATTTTATATCCTTTGACTCCTGTACTTGTTACTTAATCCATACATTTTTCAAGCTGATTACCCTTCAATGTTCTATTTTTAAGCTTTCAATCCTTTCTATCGAAGAACTAATTTTAGCTCTACTCTCCCTTTGCTTTTAGACTTCTATAGTTTGACTTTTTTGAGACAGGGTCTCACTATGTAGCCCAGGCAAGCCTTGAACTCAGCAATCCTCCTGCCTCTGCCTCCCAAGTGCTTGGATGACAGGCGTGAGCCATCATGCCTGGTCTTGTTGCATGTGGTTACTGGGGATCAAACCAATGACCTTGAGCTTGCTAGGCAGGCACTGGAACCACTGAGCTAAATCTCAGGCCCCATAGTTTTTTTTTTTTTTTTTTTTTTAAATCACAGACGACTCATATGGTCTTCTAGTTTACAGTGCTCTAGAGACAGGACAGGCAGTAAGCAGAGTTACAGAAGAAAGGCCAAGTCTTTCTCCTCTCCTTGAGCTGTGTGCTCTGGGCTGGCTGTGGAGGCCTCACTTGGCTCAGGCTGACTTCTCCCAACACTGGTTTAACTCTGCAGACTACAAATCCATGAAGACTGTACTGTTATCTCAGTATTTTTTAGTACTGATGAGGAGGTGCATAATTTAAAATCTTCGGTAACATGAAATACTGTGTATTACCTGAGGTAAAATGTTTCAAACACTGGCCCCAAGCTTCGGGAATGGAAGGGAAAGGTTATATATAGAGAAAGTGTTTCCTCAATGCTTTTCCTTAACCTCAATGCAAAATTTCCTCAACGAGTACAGGCATTAATGTGAGAAGGGAAGCAGTTCGGAAGCCATGTCTCTGTGAATTTGGTAGAGATAAAAATGGCTTGCCTCCTTTCCAAGATAGGGGAAAAATAAACTGACTTAAAAATACGGCGAATTATACCCCTGCTAAATAACCCTTAAATTACTCAATCCTATTTTTAGAAACTCAGGATGGATACAAGGTACAGGAGGGGGAGACTAATGCTACCGCACATCCCACAATGGCAATGCTCTAAAAGTTAACACCAATGTTTCCAATGCCTCAAAGACACTGCGTTTTTAGAGAATCTCCCAGGATTTGCACACTATTTCTACCGACACCAGAGGGAGAGTACAGTCGGCCATCTGCTGATGCAGCCACCCGCTGTCAGGGCTGCTATAGTTCGGGCTGAAAGTACAAACCTCTTCCAGTGCATCTGATGTATTAAGGAGCAAATGAAGCACAAAGCAAATTTTACTTCTACTGAAGTACCATTTAACTCATGAAGAAAATTTAACTCCTCACACTATCCTCAGCCAAACCAAGTCACACTGAGAGTGAAGCAGGGAGAGACCAACTGCACACAGCGACTGGCCACCCCAGGGCCGTACGTCTGCGCTGTACCTGTCCACACAGTACCACTGCGTCTCCACTTCACAGCAGCTCACAAGCACAGCCTTTCCTGCAGCACCACGAGCCAGGCAAAGTGCCGTGTTCATGTGGGCGTTCCTGCTCCTGTTCCTGTTCCACTAGGTCCCTTTCTCTTTCTACGTAGGTCACTGGGCAAGAGTGCATCCTGTCTCTGACTCCACTTCCCACGGCCCTCGTTTACTGCACGGCTTTGCAGTGACTTTCAGCCAGGGACAGTCTCCTCACAGAATGACGGAGTGCTCTTGGAAAGCTGCCAGCACTATTCCTCATCCAAAGGTGTGTGCTACAGTCTCTGCTTTCATGCCATGAATCCAACAGTTTGATTCATTTCCCTGCTCAGGGAGATGCTGGGTTTCACCATCACATTCAAGCTTATCTAAGTATAAATGCTACATTTAGATCACAGCTAGCTGGTGAGGACCCACACTGTACTTTCATAGAGTGGTATACAATTTCAAACGGCTGAACTAGGGCCCTGCACTTAACACTGTGTCATCATTTGCTTTTAGCACCTCATTTTCTTAGCGACTTCAGAACAGTTGTAAGTACATGGCTGGTAAAGTGTAATTTTGATTGTGACTACAGAAATGTACTGATCCAGAAATGTACAAATAAAATTGTAGGACCGCCAAATTTAAACAGATCAAAGTCATTTTTGTTCTAAAAATCATTTCTCCAAGAAGTCTGTCACATGTGAACATACCCATTTCAACCTAGTAGACAATAAGTGTTCCTTAAACCAGATTTTTAAATAATACTGTTTTTCTTGGACAAGATTCTTCTTACAGGCTACTCATAATGCTTCTTAGTAAGAACCCTATAAAAAAAAGAATTCTTACAATTAACCAGTTTGAGATACTTACTTTAATTTTTTCTGCTAAAGTTGATGTTATATTGATTTCTCTTTCTCCTTCGTCATACATTTGAAAAATAAGATTACGCATGACATCGCCTGCTATCCAGGTGACTTCATCCTGATGCTTGATCTGGATCGCCTTCTGTCCCTCTACACTAAATATCTGCAGTCGTGCAACGTGGCTACTGGGAAGCAACTTGATAGTCTTTTCTACAGGTGCCACATCTTTACAACTCTGAGGAAAGAGGAAGACGAATGCATGCTGAGTGACATCTCTACTAAAAATCTTGAGAAACAATTTAATGATGCATCCACTGCACTGCTAAAGGATGTAAGGCTCAGTGATATGGAAGATCACTATGTGCACTGTTATACTCAGAGGTCTTGTCATCAAGACATCTGCTACTGATAACTGTATTTTTACCATCAGACTAAAATGACATTGGCCACATTCTTTAAAATAGTAACAAGTGTATTTGGACTAAAAGGAATCCTTTCCCCTGTGATTTTATTTAAAAGTATTACAAACAGGAAATTTTTTTTTTTTTTTTTGAGACAGGGTCTCGCTTTGTAGTTCAGGCTAGCTCTGAGCTCACTATGTAGCCCAGGCAAGCCTAGAACTCAGCAATCCTCCTGTCTCTGCCTCCCAAGTGCTGGGATTATAGGCGTGAGCCACCACGCCCGGCACTACAAACAGGAAATTTTTAATGCCACAGATTTGTGACCATTCATTAATGAGACAGCATGTAGGAAATCAGCAACTTCCACAAAATCAGAGACAAATACTTGGCAAACAGTGTACTACTCAATGAAATGTTACAATTGAAGCTTTGCAAGTCTTTTCCATTGGTAACATACTAGGGTAAATGAACAACATTGCTTACAGCCAGAAAAGAGCTTGAAATGCCCTGAAGGCTAAACTGAATTACTTGGAAATTTACAATTGTGACTGGTATACCAGTACTCAGCAGAACAATGAAGAAGAGCTGGATTATACTACTGAACTTGATTTGGGGCCTGGTAAAGTGATTCACTAACTATAGCATCAACTATATGAAAAGCTGAGTAGGAGGACCACAATGTCAAGGTGAGACACTGTCTCAATGTAAAAAAGAAGGGCTGGTGACACAGCTCAGTTCAAGATCCTAGGGTTTAATCCCTAGTAGTGGAAATTTTTAAAATTCAGGAACATAAGATTGAAATACTACATTATTTTATCACCTAGCAATATAGTGCATTCTATAGCATATACT
The DNA here is from genome assembly GCA_004025085.1 of Thryonomys swinderianus. Taxonomy (NCBI): domain Eukaryota; kingdom Metazoa; phylum Chordata; class Mammalia; order Rodentia; family Thryonomyidae; genus Thryonomys; species Thryonomys swinderianus. The sequence goes on along the minus strand of PVIC010059342.1, from coordinate 1,552 downwards.
AAATTTAAAATAAGCTTAACCCTATACTTTTTTTTTTTTTTTTTTGGAGACAGGGTCTCACTTTGTAGTTCAGGTTAGCCCTAAACTCACTATGGAGCCCAGGGAAGCCTCGAACTCAGCAATCTTCCTGCCTCTGCCTCCCACTGAGTGCTGGGATTCCAGGCATGAGCCACCATACCCAGCACTGTGGTGTGTGGTACTGATCACTGGTGGCTGTGAGTCACCATATCCAGTACTGTATATGGTTACCGGGGATCAACCAGGGACCTTGAACTTGCTAGGCAGGCACCAGAATCACTGAGCTAAATCTCCAGCCCCAACCCTGTATTTCTGTAATCTTACTTAATCTCTTTCCTCATGTAGTTGCAGCCATTCTTACGTAAATCTATTTGTGTTACTGTTGCTCTGCTGAAATCTGTGCAGGACAGAGTTAGAAATGCGTCTTATTTTCTTGACTCCTTAAACTCAGTTATTACCTCAGGGCAAGATTTCATTACTATATGGTATAAGTAACAGCTTGGTGTTGGTTTGTTAAGGTCTCTTGTCTACTGTTGCTCTGTGGTGATTACATCAGGCCTATTTGGTACCCTTGCCTCTAAATCGAGATCCCCTCCCTAATGTCAACTGCCTCCTGAACTTTTGCAAAATAGTAATGGTCAAAACTACTGCCAATATTCTTGCAAAAAGGAAGTTCATTACAACCATTTTATCAAACATAAGAAGTTTGAAAAGTTAGAATAAAGCCAAGTTACCACATCTTAAAGAAATAAAAGCCACTGTTAGGTCTTCTGAGGCCTAAGATATACTAATAATTGGTATATAATTAAGACAAGTATAAGTTAATCAGCTGATTAGCTTATCTACCATGTATCAATTACTAAGAAATCACATTTAAGTGTTTTAGCTAAGTAGTTGTTACCCCTTTCAGGAATCTTATGAGACTACGTACAGTGCCCATGTTGGCCTCACCATTCACCTTGATGGAGTTCCAATAAAATAGAAAGACATGCTTTATATACAAATACTAGTAAAAAATATATAAATACGTAAATTAAAGCTTTCTATGTTCTTCAGTGATAGTTTAAGAGTATTTTCCAAACTCTGTTAAAAAAAAAAAAACTGAAAAAATGACAACCAAAAGAACAACATAGTGCATTTCAGTATTAGGAAAAAACGTTTGGAGGATCATTAATAGCTGTAGATGTTGTAAAAAGCCTGATCAAGAAAGTTACTAATATCTGACAAAGAACTTTAAACTAGTCACTATGGCACTTTGTGCTGTCTTATTTCCCTTTTGGCTAAAGGAATCACAAATACCTCATTTTTAAAAACTCAAACTTGGCATAAAACATTATACTATTAAAAACTGTAATAAAGACAATAATGTCAATGAGTAAAAATAACAACTTACAGGTATTTCAATTCTTGCTTTAAGTGTCTGGTCTTTTTTAATATTCTGGACTTGAATTGCAGATCCTGTTAAAATATTGGTTCCAGAACTGCTACAGTCCACAACATACACTGGAAGATTGGGTGCACCTAGGAACTACAG